>JAJEJO010000202.1:1124724-1134895 GCA_020662805.1 Glaucomys volans | reverse complement strand
ATAAGAGAAACTGAGCAATTGACACACAAAAGGGTTAAGTGATAAATCCAAATTCTGCAGGAAGTGAACATGATAGATCTCACTCATCTAAACTTGGAGGAGTACAGCAGAAAAATTTAGAAGTGTGAGGTCCCAATTTGAGAAAAAATATGAAGATTTAATAGTAGCTTAGAAAAACTAAAAGAGTAGGACTCTGAGGAAGAAAATTGTGTTACTCTCATCCCACACTCTGAAATCTTGCCAATTTCCAAAGCTAAGAATAACATCTTGTGCTACACTATCTTTCATGAACATTTTCCCAATGCACCTAATTTATTTCTAACTTATTTCTTTATTTGTGATTTATTTCTTTGTCCAGATAATTATCTCGTACACAGTATTTACTTTGCTTTTCTTCAGGCACATCATCACCTAGAGATAATGAATATAATATTACCTTATCAATGACTATATCTTAGTGCCATATATGTAGTAGACTTTTATACAAAGATTATATAAATGTTTATTATTTTTAAATAAAAACTTTATGAAAGTTTTCTGTATAAAACTGTGCATAGTACAATGATATTAATCAGACACTACAAATTTTATAACTATGCTATCCATATGTAATTTTATTAAGAAAGAAACATTCAAAATTATTTTAATCAACATATTTTTTCTGATAAAATTCTACATCTTGGCAACAAAATTTATCTTGTAATTTTTTTAAGTATGTGCATTTTGAAACAAAGTGATACTAAAAATAAACTAAGAGAATGATGTTAAATTAGTTTATAGAGGTTTGGTATTCATTTGGCTTGTCACAAATGGGTAATGTTATGAATCAGGCATGGTGACACATGCCTGTAATCCCAGCAACTCAGGAGGCTGAGGCAGGAGGATTGCAAGTTTGAGGCCAGTCTTAGCATCTTAGCAGGACCCTGTCGAAAGAAAGAAAGAAAGAAAGAAAGAAAGAAAGAAAGAAAGAAAGAAAGAAAGGAAGGAAGGAAGGAAGGAAGGAAGGAAGGAAGAACTGAGATTATAGCAAAGAGGTAGAGTGCCATGGGTTCAATCTGTAGTATCAAAAAAAGGAGGGGGGGTACCACCATATCCTAAAGTCACATACCCAAGCATCCTTCACCTCAAACTTTAAAAAAAAATTTCTGTACTAGATCATTTGATTTTACTAGAGTCCCCTATAGGGACAGTTAACTAAGTTTAAATGGTGTAATGAAATGACACCTTTTAAACACTAGTTAAAAGTTTGGTCCAAGTTAACAACTAAACATAGCACCTAAGACATGTATATTTGGAGTAGACTTTTTAATAAAATAATATGAAATTATAGTGCTGAATTATAATGTATTAATAGGCTTTCTTAAAGAGGAAAATGGAGTTGGACATGGTATCACATCCCTGTAATCCCAGCCTCTGGGGAGGCTGAGGCAAAAGGAGCACAAATTCAAGGCTAGTCTGGGCAAATTAGAGAACCTCTGTTACAAAATAAAACTGTAAAAGGAGCTGAGGCTGGACACAGTGGCACATGCCTAAAATCCCAGTGGTTCAGGAGGCTGAGGCAGGAGGATGTGAGTTCAAGCCAGCCTCAGCAACTTAATGAGCCCCTAAGCAACTCTGCAAGACCCTGTCTCTAAACAAAATATTAAAAGAGCTGGGAATGTGGCTCAGTGGTTAAGTGTCCCTAGGTTCAATCCCTGGTACCAAATAAAATAAAAAATAAAAATAAAGGAGCTGAGGGTTAGCTCAGTGGTAGGGCACTGGCCAAACATGTAAAAAACCCTTGGGATCAATACCCAGTACCACTGGGGGTGGGGAGGCAAATAAGGTAACATTTAATGTCTCTTTTCTTCCATGTTTTCAATATTAAGGTATCAACTGCCTGGGGAAAAAATAATGAATACAACACCACATTTTTTATATTTGCTTAACTCAAAGTACAGTTCAGATCTAATATGAAAGTCCTAACTTTAAATAATCTAATTGTCCAGGGAAGGATACCTTTCCATATCACCTTTGCCATATAGCTATCAGAACACGGATAAACAATCTAAAGAAATTATTCAGAAAATTACCACAGCTTTATGAACTATTGTTTTTACATACATTTTCATTTGATCCAAGAGCACTCTGTTAAATTCAAGTTCATGAGTTGAATTAAAATGAGAATATCCTATAAAAACACCACACTTAAAAAACCATACATCTTACATATGTGATTTTAAAACCAATACATTTAACTATATCTTAGTTTAGGAAGGTCAGAGAGGCTAACTATGAGGGTATTCTTCATTTTTCTCATTTCTCTTTCCTCATCCTTTATCCAAATTTACCCATTTGGGAATGAGAAAACAGCTTTTATGTGTCGAAACATATCTTCCTTGAAAGTCACTCACAGGGGTTAACTTAGGAAAGCTAGTATAATGTCACAGGCCATCATCTTTTCTATGTGAGTTGGGCTGTAGATAGAAAAATACTTGCCACTCGAACTCATACAAAAAAGAAAGTAGTGGCCAGAAGACAAAGCCTCAAAATGTACCTTTCCAGTTTACCCAAGACCTAGTTCACCTAGTTCACATTAAAGACAACTATTGCAGAGGCATAAAACACATCACCAAGTTCTGTCCAAGGAAGGAATAGGGCTACACAAGGCAGATAGCTAGTTGTAAATGGTAAGGGAGAAGGGTTCAGGGAGATGTGGCAAAATACCACAATAAATAAAGCAATTGCATTGTAATGGTGAGGCGCTGGCCAAATTTCTACCAAGCAGTATATCTTTATCCTTCACATAAATAACCTGACAGGAAAAGCACTGATTTTCAACAATGTTTTGGTGAACTGTTCATTCAACTTACCAGTATTTTTTGGGTTGTTGTTGGTTGGAGCCAGGGACCCCGTGTGGTTTCGGATGAGACTGTCTTGGGTTGATGGAAGGCCCGGCGCTGACCATGACAGAGTATTGTATCCTGAAAGACTTTGCTGCGGCTGGTGCTGCTGTGATGGTGGAGGTGGAAGAGGTGATGGGTGGCTGATAACTGTATTTTGGCCAGGAAATGAATTATCTTTAACTGACCTGACAGCCGGAGCATTTTGTGAGGTAAAGATTTGCCCATATGGATCACCAGCAGGCAGAGAAGGATATGAAACACTAGGATACACAGCATTAGAAACAGTTGACATAGCATAATGACCACAAGTAGAGGGAAATTCCTGAGAAGCAACAGAAGAGTTGGCAGAGTACATGGCTGGACTATTGTAGTGATTCACAAAAGAGGAATATGGCTGGGAGGCACTCGTATACAAATGGGATGCTGATGATGCAGCACCATGGAAAGATCCTGGAGTGGATCCCACAACATGAGGGGCAGGAGGACCCCTGCCATACATCTGCTGTACTCCTGATTGGTTTGCTGTGCTAGGAGTCACCACATTTTGTGTTGGTACTGTATAGAGACCAGAATAGTAATCATCACGCTGGCTCTCCAATGGCAATGAGGTCATTTTTCCTGGTCCTTGAGAGAAATGTCCTGAGGGGGCAATATAGTTTGGATGATGTAATCCATATCCAGATGGAACCTGCATTTGACTGTGTGCTGGACCTAAAAAGAAAATGAAAACAAATATTTATGGGGATGGATAGAGATAACTAATTTTTTAAACAGTTCCATCTAAATGTTGACCCAATTAATTTTCTTTTCCATAATCCCAATTTATCACAAAAGATATGTACTGTCACAAACCCACTGTAGTAGCTAGCCTTTGGGATAGACCCCAATGATCAAATTCCTCCTGCTAATCAGATCTTGCATATTCCTCCCTCACAATGTACCAGGACTGGTCTGCGTGGCCAATATGGCACAGATGATGATATATCACTTCCCAGATTAGCCCAGTCTTGGGTTCTGATGTTCTTTCTCTTGGATTAGTCTTAAAGAAGCAAGTTGTCAAGCTGGAAACAGTCCTATGGAGAAGGTCATATAGTGAGGAACAGAATTCTGTGGCCAACAGCCAAAGAGAAACTGAGGCCTGTCAACAACCATGAATGAATTTACGGGCAGAGTCTTCAAACTCCAAGAGTCATGAGATAATGATAATCCAACTAACAACTCTCAAAGGAGACCCTGATGCAGAACAACTGATTCAGGCTGCCCCCAATTTAATGTCCCCTGGAATCTGTGATATAAATATTTGGTGTTTTAAGCTGCTAAGTTTCAGATTTTATAATATAGCCATAGATACATTATACCCAGTATGAAAGGATTTCAAACCTCTGTTATCAGTTTTGTTTTTCCTGTTTATAAAATAACAAACTAGGGGTATAGCTGAGTAGTAGAGTACATGTTATTCTGCCCCTGGGTTCAATTCCCAGGAACCCCCCCCCCCTAAAAAATTAACAATTGCATCTGTTGCTTTAAAAAATATATATATAAATAATGAAGACTATAAAGTAAAAATCCCCTCCTCTCTTCCACAGCTAATATTGTACCTCCCAAAAACAGCCTTATTAATGGTTTCTTCTGTATTCTTTGTATACCCATGTATGTAGGCATATGTAACCACATGATATTCATTTTTTTAAAGATGTAAAGAGGATCATAACACTTCACAACTTGCTTTTTTCACTTAATGTATCTTGGCTATCTTCTGTTAGTATATATAAATCTGCATATTCTTTTAAAAAGCCTACGTAATATTTCATTGGAGAAATATAACATTATTTACTAAATCTTCACTGACAAATAGTTATTTCAGAGGGCGGATTAAATTCTCGGATAAACATGCAGGGTAAGTTATCTATAAGTAAAAACTGGAAATTTAAAGTTTTTGTGCTTTAAAAATTGGCCATCCTTAAATCTTTCTTTAAAAGTCTACCAATTTAGCTGGGCGTGGTGGCGCACACCTGTAATCCAAGCGACTTGGGAGGCTGAGTCAGGAGGATCGCGAGTTCAAAGCCAGCCTCAGCAACTTAGCGAGGCCCTAAGCAACTCAGTAAGACCCTGTCTTTATTTAAATAAAATACAAAATAGGGCTGGGGATGTGGCTCAGTGGCCGAGTGTCCCTGAGTTCAATCCCTGGTTCCAAAAAAAAAAAAAAAAGTCTACCAATTTATACCTTCCATCAGTGATGCTTAAGAATGCTTCATTTCCCAGTATAAATATATTTTAATCTTTGGCAATATGACGAGTGAGAAACATTGCCGTTTGTATTAATTAACTATGAATGATGCCAAGACTCTTTAAATAATAATCTTTGAGTATCTTTCTCTCTTATTTGTCCTTTTCCTACAGGATTGTACTTTCCTTAATGATTTCTAAGTGTTCTTAAAGAGTAAGAAAATTAGCCTTACTTTATATGCTGCATTTTCTCTCAGGTTACTACTTACCTTTTAACTTTGTTCACAGTATCTTTTGATACAGTTTCATGATTATTATATAGTAAAATCATTTTTTTAACATGGAAGCCATAGAACAATTTATTAGAATTTGCAGAAGCATGAGATAATGTACCACAAAACAGTTTGATTTTACAACATAAAGTACGATAGGAAGTTGTTAATGTACAGGGTAGTCAGCAAAAAGGAGAAACAGCAGTTTCACATTTTTTCTAAAGGTGATGGGTGACACCTGTACTTGTTTTTAAATAAAATTTAATAAAAAAATAGGAGGGGCCCAGCAGATACCAACCTGATTTGCAGTTTGCATCCGAATCTAAATCTAGTATCACCATTATAAGAAACTATAAGAAAACTATCAGAAAAATAGAATATCAAAGAAGCAAAAAATATCATATAATTTACATAATAAAAAACACAACTCGGGCTGGGGATATATTTCAGTTGGTAGAGTGTTTGCCTCACATGCATAAGGCCCTGGGTTCAATCCCCAGCACCACAAAAAAAAAAAAAAAAAAAAAAAAAAAAAAAGCAAATCAAACACACAACTCTTTCGTAATGGCTCCATATTCAGTTGAAGAGAAAACCTTACTGGAGAAACCACAGCTATTCAGGTTTGATAATAAAGCAACGCCTCATTAGCATCATGACCCTTTGTGATCCTTAAACCCATTGAAGCTAATGTCACAAAGGAAGCAGGAAATGTATCTTAAATGTATAATATAACTTCTCAAATGAGAAAAGAAGTCCCGACACTGAAAAAGTTTGTCATCAAGAAACACAAAATCATATACCTAGCTAATAAATTAACAAAGTCTGAATGTATCTTCATGATAGATCTTTGAATTATACTTAAAAGAGACTTTCAGATTCCAAGATTACAAAATCATACATGCATGTTTTCCTCTAATGCTTATATACCTTCTTTCATTTTTATATATCTTTGATCACATTAATGGTAATAAAATTAACACTAATCATATTAATTTTATTGATACTAATATTATAAATATCATTAAACAGATTACATTATAAGCCACTCACTGTTCTAAATGCTTTACATAAACTCCTTCCATCCTCTGAAGCAAACAGTGTTATCATACCCACTTTTTAAGTTAAGTAAGTTGTTAACAAAGTCATGTGGTTTGGAAGTAACAGGGCTGGGATATTAATCAAGCAAACATGCTCAAGTCCATGCTCTTAACCAACAACCTGCCGCCCCTCACTACACTTAAATCCAGCTGCTTTTTTTAGCCAAGCAACTGGCCAATTATCCCAACAAGGGAATTCTAGTCCTTAGTCCAACTACTTTTCTTTGTGTTTGGGTCACGACTTAATTACCTAGGGTCAAGTTTCACTCTCAAGCGCAAGGAAATAGGTATTTGTGTCATACCTCAAATGAAACAGTAACAACAAAAAATTAACAAATTGTTTACAATTCCCTGACACAAGTAAACAAAGGAAGTACTGCTGTATTACTTGTCATAATAATGTATAAAAATACATGTATAGAAGAGATAAGAATAAACAATCATTTCCTGATTGTTTTCAATTTCTACTAAAAAATGTGGTAGAATCTTCACGTGGGGTCATGTAATACCTACAGCCAACACAAAGATAATTTACAATCAAACTTTAAAGGATAACTAATATCAACAACTGTATAATTTCAAGAAGTATATGGAGAACCAAAATTCGGATAACATTAATTTTACTAGGTGTATAATTTACTTTTCTTACAGGTTATTTTACATAATCACAGTTCACCTGAAGTAATTTATTTACTTAAAAGGAATAAAGTTATTAGGAATAACTAATGAGAAATGTTCTCCTCCTCCCCCTACTTACATATATAAGATGGATTTTCTTCATTTCACTTTAGCCTCAGTAAACTATGCTGTTAGCACTATAGTTTCAGAAAACTTCTCTGGTAGAATTTATTAATGAAGACAAGATCCATGTCAAAACCTGCTTAGATATCTACCCACTTAATTACTGATCTGCCTCATCCATGCTAAATGAACTGAAAATAGGGAAATGTTCATGTCCAAACTATTCAAATGTTATTCTTCTAAAAATAGTAGTAATGTTATATCTGCTGAAATTTAACAGCAGTGAATTACCCACCAGAGGAAGCCTTTTACTTCCCAGTCCATTCAAGAAAAGAATTTACTTTGGGGGATTTGGAGACAGGAATTTTTAATCATATGTTCAGGTTTACCATTTCTTACTTAATATATCACAATTTAAATGTTCCAAAGGTATGAAAAAGTATCTGAAAACAGATGACCCTTACTTAGGATTTTCTGACTCGACCATGGAGCAAAAGGATACACATTCAGTAGAAACTGAATTTCAGATTTTGAACTCTGATCTTTTCTTGGGTTGGTGACATGTAGTAGAATACTCTCACCATGCAGGACAGCCACAGTGAGACACAGCTCTGGTCACCTACATGATCACCAGGGTAAACAACCCAACCTCTATGGCATACTATGAGGCCAACATTCTTTGGATACAGATACAAATTACAATGAAATATTCAACACTTTATTATTATTTACATTAGGACACTTTTTTATGTTTTATGATTTTGTGTTAGATGATTTTATCTAACTGCAGGCTAATCCAAGTGTCCTCAACGTATTTACAGTAGACTAGGTTAGGCTGTGATGTTTGCAGGTAAGACTTATGAAACGTATTTTCTACTTATGTTATTTTCAAGTTATGGCATGTTTATTGGAATATAAACCCACTGTTGGTGGAGTAGCAATTTTAATTAAAATTAATCAAAAATCATGTTAACATGCATTCAATATTTAAAATTAATATTTCAGGGGCTGGGGTTGTGGCTCAGTGGTAGAACGTTTGCCTGGCATGTGTGAGGCACTGGGTTCGATCCTCAGCACCACATGAAAACAAACAAACAAACAAATAAAAGGTATTGTGTCCATCTATAACTAAAAACATATTAAAAATTAATATTTGTTATTTCCTCAAAACCCATTGTGCATATTTTATACTTAAAGCATTTCTCAATTCAGATTAGCCAAATTTCAAGTGTGGCTAGAGACTATCATATTGGATAGTGAGTTCTATAGCACCTATGGTTCTGTTGTTTTTGTCTCTCCTTATATTAAAAAAAAAAATTCAGCCTTTTTTTTTCTAGTGTACCTGTTTCAACTTTTTTCCATATCTTACTTAAGGCCTCCAAATATTGTCTTCTAGGAAGGAAGGAACTATTTTTCTAAGAGTATAACAACGTAGTGCATTGTACATGTTTATGTACATACTATGTTAACCTTTTTTAAAAGCAATACTTTCTTTTGTAGCAATTATTGAAAGTGATTTTTTTTTCTTATTGAAAAGGATTTTGTGGTACATATTAAAAGACTCCTGTTGGGGTTAGGGGAGTAGCTCAGTGGTAGGGTGTTTGCTTGAATGCACAAGGCCCTGAGTTCAATTCCCAGTACCTCCCCCTACAGAGTTATTTCAATATATCTAAATTGGACAGGGACAATGGCTGTGGAGGAGAAAATAAATTAGTAACATAGGAAGTTGAGTTTTTGAAAAATAACTTGAGATATATTTTACTTATTACAAATGTGTTGGTCATTATGTAAAAGAAAGTGACAAAAACCAACTATAATCTTATTGAGACAAATGCGGTTAACATTCTCACTTTTCATCAAGATGACATCGAAAGAGAAGGAAGCTTCTATCCCAGTCAAAGCAAAGGTTTGAAAGCCAAGAAGGCACACCTGAAAGGCAACCACAATCACAAAAAAGTAAAAATTTAAAAATCCACACATTGCCCACTTCTGGAGGCCCAAGACACTTTGCCTCTTGAGTCAGTCCAAATGCCTTGGAAGAGTACCCCCAGGAGAAACAAGTTTGTTCCCTATGCCATCATCAAGCACCCCTTGACCACTGAGTCTGACATGTAGAAGATGAAAGAAAATACACTAATGTTCATTGTGGATGTCAAGGCCAACAAGCACCAGATCAAATAGGCTATGCAGAAGCTCTATGGCACTGACATTGGCCAGCCAAGGTCAATACCTTAGATAGGCCTAATGGGAAAAGAAGGCATATGTTTAATTGGCTCCTGATAATGATGCTTTGGTGTTGCCAACAAAATTGGGATCCTCTAAACTGAGTCCAGCTGGCTAAATATAAATTTTTTTTCGCCATTAAAAATGATACAGAGGGGTTGGGGTTGTGGCTAAGTGGTAGGTGCTTGCCTGGCACATGTAAGGCACTGGGTTCCAACCTCAGCACAACATAAAAATAAATAAAAAAGGTACCATTTTAAAAAAATTAAAAGATACAGAAAGGAAGCAAATAAAACTCATCCATAATCTTACTACCCAAGATAACTGTTATTAACATTCTCATGCATGACCATCCAATATTTTCTTTTAGCATATATATGCCTAATTCACTAAAAGAGAAGTGGGTACAATTTAACATGATATGTTCACTATGATATGAATATCTTTCCATCATTTTTAATGTGAATAGTATTCCATTACATGGATTTATTAAGCATTTATTATTATAAATCCATTTATTATTTATCTATTCTTTATTACTGACCATTTAGTTTGTTTTAAAATATTTAACATTAAAAGACAGCCTCTTCAACAAATGGTGCTGGGAAAACTGGAAATCCATATGCAGCAAAATGAAACTAAACCCATATCTCTCACCCTGTACAAAACTCAACTCAAAGTGGATCAAGGACCTAGAAATCAGGCCAGAGACTCTGCACCTAATAGA
>JAJEJO010000202.1:1092462-1123837 GCA_020662805.1 Glaucomys volans | reverse complement strand
AGGGAAGGGAGGGGTGGGGGCGGGTGGGGGGTAAAAATAATAACAGAATGTGTGACAGATACCATTGCCCTGTGTACATGCATGAACGCACAGATGGTGTGACTCTACTTTGTGTACAACCAATAGCTGTACTCCATTTGTGTTCAATGAAAAAAAAAAAAAGAATAAACTGCCACCAATTCTGATAAAAATAAATAAATAAATAAAGTTGTTCAAAAGAAAAAAAATATTTAACATTAAACTATGTGACAAAAAATAAATTTGTAGGCAAATCTTTGCATTCATTTATTTTACTTTTCTATAAATAACTTCTAATCAGTTACAATTGTTAGGTCAAGTGCCTGGTTGACAGTTTAACTGTGCAGACAAAGGAGACAACAGAAGGCCCAGTAGAAAAGCAGGCAGACCCCAAAATCACAGCCCAGAAGCTGAATTCAGTAAAACAAAAGTTTCAGAAGTTATAAATATGTTTAAATAAAGAAAAATATATTCAAGCGAAAATTGTTTCCAACCAAAACAAGGATGTCTACTTTCACCGTTCTTATTCAATACTGAATTGGAAATCTTAGAGCAATAAAGCAAGAAAAAAAGGGCATCTAAAACATTAGTAGCTCTCTTATGTGCCAATAATAAAATTAGAAAAATCAAGAAAGCAATCCCATTCACAACAACCTCAAAAAATTAAAATACTGAGGAATTAGTTTAAGGAAGTAAATGATCTCTACAATGAAAATTACAAAACACAATTAAAGACACTAAAAAGAACACACACACACACACACACACACACACAAATGGAAAGATTCTGTTTGTGGATTGGAAGAATTAATGTCCTACCAAAAATGATTTATGGATTCAGTGTAATTCCTATCAAATACCAATAATCTTTTTTATAGAACTAGTAAAAATATTCCCCAAATTTATGTGGAACCACAAAAGATCTTGAACAGCAAAGCAATCATGAGCAAAAAGAACAAAGCTGGAAGCATTACAACACCTGACTTCAAAACACACTACAAAGCTACAGTAACCAAAACAGTGTAGTATTCACAGAAAAACAGACAAAGAACAATGGAATACAATAGAGAACCCACTTCTTTACTGCCAATTGATTTTTTTTTCCTGATGGGGGGAGGACACCCAAGCACTCTACCCCTGGGCAACATCCCCAATTCTTTCTATTTCTTATTTTGAGGCAGGGGTCTTGCTACATTGCTGAGGATAGCCTCAAACTTGGAGTCTTCCTAAGCTTCCTAGATTGCTGGGAATACAGGCTACAGGCTGTGTGCCACACCTGGTCTGCCAAATGATTTTTGACAAGGGAAGAAAGAACATAGCACTGAGGAAGGAAAAGTCACTTCTAAAAAGAATCCATAGGTAAAGACTATTTTTTCTAAAATACTAAGATGACAGTTTGCCTTCCCCACTGTGCTGACCTTTGGACTAATTGTACAAAAAATATGTTAGACTTGTGGCATAAATTGAAGTAGTGGGACCAAGCAGTACTAGCTATTAGCATATTCTTTAACACTATGTACTGATGGGGGGTGGGGGGAGCATTTTCCTTCAGAATGTCCTAAATAACACAGTAAAAATATTAATTTTATTAAATACCAACCATGGAATATACACTTTGTAGTATTCCATGTGATGAAAATGCGAATAAGGCCGGGTGTGGTGGCGCACACCTGTAATCCAAGCGACTTGGGAGGCTGAGTCAGGAGGATCGCGAGTTCAAAGTCAGCCTCAGCAACTTAGCGAGGCCCTAAGCAACTCAGTGAGACCCTGTCTCTAAATAAAATACAAAATAGGGCTGGGGATGTGGCTCAGTGGCCGAGTGTCCCTGAGTTCAATCCCTGGTTCCAAAAAAAAAAAAAAAACAAAAAACAAAAAAAGCGAATAAGAACAAAGTACTCCTACAGCTATTATGGTTTAGATGTGAGTTGTCCCCCAAAAGCTCCCGGGTGAGACAATGCAAGAAAGTTCATAGAAGTGATTGGGTTTTGAGAGTTAACCCCATCAGTGAATTAACCCCTTGCTAGGGATTAACTGAGTGGTAACTGAAGTGGTAGGGTGTGGTGGAGGAGGTGGGAATTGGGGGGTGTGGCTTTCGGGTATATATTTATATCTGGCAGGTGGAGACCTCTCTCTTTCTCTGTTTTCTGATCATGATGTGAGCTGCTTTCCTCTGCCATATTTGTCTGCCATGTTGTTCTGCCTCACCTGGAGACCTAAGGAACAAAGCCAGCTGTCTATAGTCTGAGACCACTGAGACCTCTAAAACTGTGAGCTCCTAAATAAACCTTTCCTCCTTTACAGTTGTTTTGGTTGGGTCTTTTAGTCACAGCAGTGAAATAGATGACTAAAACAACTACATACTGAAATATGAAGGTTATCGTGTTAAACTTAGTTGCAAGATTTTTTCATGAACAAAATACCAGTTAATAAAATATAGCAGAATAAAAAAATAAAATGCATCATAACCAAACTGGTTCATACTAGGAATGAAAGGCTGCTTCAACATTTGAAATATATCCAAAGTAATTTACCATGTTTAAGAGATTTAAGAAGAAAAGCCAAAAAAAAAAAAGAAGAAAAGCCATAAAATAGCACAGATACAAAAAAATACATTAGACACAATTCAACATCCATTCATTAAAAAAAAAAAACTCTCAATAAACTAGAAATTGGGAGTGGGGGCTAGGAATGTAGCTTAGTGGTATAGCACTTGCCTAACAAAGCCCTGGGAGAGGAGGAGCGGGGAGAGGGAGGGAGGGAAGAAATTATAAGGAAAATTAACTTTTTTTTCCTTTCTTCCTTCCTTCCTTTCTCCTTCTTTTTCTTTCTCTTTCTCTTTCTTCCTTTCTTTCTTTCCAGTGTTTAGTATCAAACAGAACCTTAGAGGAATGCCAGGCAAGTGCTTTACCACTAAGCTGCATCCTCAGACCCTAGAAGAAAACCTTCTCAATATAAAAAGGAATACCTACTAGAATCCCATGGTAAACATCATACTTAATGGTAAAGGACAGAATTCTTCCTAAGGAAGAAAACAAGATGTCCTCTTTCACCCCTTAGGTTCAACAATTTATAGGACACACTAGTTACTTCAATAAAGAAATACATCAGCCCAGACAACAAGCCTGGCCCAGAGTGCCAAGCCACTGGAGGCCCTCCAAAGTTTGTATTCCTTCCTGTGCAGCTGTGTAGGTTGAAGTTGCTATTGAAGATTAACGGGTGTATGAAATGTCTTTATCTAAAAAAGAAAACAAAATAAACAAAAGAAAGTATTATATCAATTAAAAAGGAGAAATAAAATTCTCCTCATTTGCAGAATGACATGATTGCTCGAAAAATTAAAGGTTGGGGGAAAATGGACATAGGAGCCAATCTAAAAAAGCTCCCAATGGCTAATGTTGGAATAACATGAAAACGAAAATAAATAACAACAGTATTAATTATAATCCAAAGGATGATACATATTTGTTAGTTTACAATAATACAAATGATTGAATAAATATTAAAATGGGATTAGCAGGGAAAATCTTCCGTACAGAAAAATTCAAATAATAAACACAGGAGGAAGAAAAGAAAATTGCCATTAGAATTCCAAAGCAATACACAATAACTGCTGCAGATGAGTCACTGAGGAATGGTTAAATTAGTAAAATTTTGCCCAGCAGAGTGATGCACGCCTGTAATCCCAGCTGCTCAGGAGGCTAAGGCAGGAGGATCACAAGTTCAAAGTCAGCTTCAGCAATTTAGCAAGACCCTAAGCAACTTAGTGAGACCCTGTCTCTAAATTAAATACAAAAAGGGCTGAGGATGTGGCTCAGTGGTTAAGTGCCCCTGGGTTCAATCCCTGGTACCAATAAATAAGTAGAATAACAACAGAATAACTTCAAAGTATCTTCCCAAGAACATTTATTAATTACTGTGATGATTTTAATGTGCAGAAAAATCATTTGATATACCTTATTCCAAAAGACGGAGGTTAATTTCCCTTCTTTTGAATGTAGGCTATAGTTAAGTCAGTCCTAATGAACACAGTAGGAAAGGGAAATGATAATTTCATAGCAGAGGAATCAGGCAAAACCCCTATGGACTGAGTGTTTGTTCTCCCCTCCCCAATTATGTTGAATCCCTAATACTCGATTTGATGGTATTAGGGATATAATTGGATTTTGATTAGGTCATGAGGGTGTGACAATCATAATGGAATTAATGGTCTTACAAGAGAAATCTCTCCATGTACTTATACCAAAGAAAAGCCATGTGAGCACATAGCAGCAAGAAGGCCCTTGCTGGAATCTGACCAAGCAGGCACCCTGACCTTAGACTTCCAAGTTCCAGAACTATAGAAAATAAACATCTTTGTTTTTAAGCCACCCAGTCAATGATATTCTGTTACAACAGTTGAGCTACAATGCCTACTTAAATAAGTGCCCAAGGTTAACATGACCAGATTTAAAAAAAAGTAAAGTTGCTAATGTGCAACCCTGATATGATGCCACCTCCATGGCACTCTTCCTAAAAATTCCAAACTCACCCCCAGTCTAATTATAAACATTAGCAAATCCAAAATAGGAGACTAAAAACAAAATAGCTAGACAATATTCTTCAAACTGTCAAGGTCATAAAAAATAAATAAGAGACTAAGAAACTTTCAAAGACCAGAGGAGATGCAGGAGACATGACAACTAAATGCAACATAGCATGCTGAACTGGATCCCAAAACAGAAAAAAGATATTATTGGAAACTTGTGATATTGAAAAAAAAAATCTGTAGTTTAGTTGTATTTCACAAATTTAATTTCTGGGTTTGATAAATATAGCATGGTTTTGTATATTGCTCACATTAAGGCTGATAAAGGGTATTGCACTTTCTGTACTATCTTTGTAACACTTCCAAAAATACTACAAAATAGTTTTTAATGCAACTAAAAGGAGTACAAAATAGTTTTTAATGCATCTATGAGAAAAAAAATCTCCTGGAAATTACCTACTAAATTGTGCAACATAATTTCTTAGACAAATGACTACACTAAACATAGAGTGATTTTCCTAAAAAGCAAATCTGACTGCTGCTTCCGTGTTTAAAGCTTTCTAATGATTTCTCTGGCCATTAAGAAAAACTCAAGGCCGGGCGTGGTGGCGCACGCCTGTAATTCCAGCGACTCGGGAGGCTGAAGCAGGAGGATCGCGAGTTCAAAGCCAGCCTCAGCAACTTAGCAAGGCCCTAAGCAACTCAGTGAGACCCTGTCTCTAAATAAAATTCAAAATAGGGCTGGGGATGTGGCTCAGTGGCCGAGTGGCCCTGAGTTCAATCCCTGGTTCCAAAAAAAAAAGAAAAACTCAAATTATTTATGGCCTATAAGACCAAAGTCCATGTCCTAATCTGTGGAACTTGTGAATATGTGAAGTTACATGGCTAAGGGGAAGTAAGGCTGTAGGTGGTATTAGGTTCTTAATCGGCTGACTTCAAAATAGTGAGATTATCTAGGTGAGCCCATATAATCACAAAACTCCTTAAAAGTAGGAAAGGGAAACAGAAGAGAGTCAGAGGGAGATGCAACTACAGAAGAATCCCCAGGGAAATGCAATGTTGCTGGCTTTGAACATGGAGAAAATGGGTCATGGGCCAACCAATGTAACAGCTTCTAAAATTTGGAAAAGGCAGAGACATGGATTCTTCCCCAGATCTGCTAAAGGGAATTCAGCCCTGCAGATACCTTGATTTTAGCCCAGTTAGACTTCTAAACCACAAATAATATATTCATGCTTTAAACCATCAATCTGTGGCAATTAGAAAATGAATACAAAAGCTCTTGCTGATCTATTTGAACTGCTTAACTCTGCTTCATAGCTCACCACTCCTTCACAAAATGATTTTCAACAAGTAAGCCTTAATATACTACTAGACCTTCATATGCCTCTGCCAAAGTTTGATCAATAAACAAAATTTAGTTTTGCTACAACTAAGGATGCATGCTGATATGCAGCCAAACAGATTGGTGGGAAATGTGAAATTGGCTGCAAAAAAAAAAGAAGCCTCTGCCCAAGTAAGAGCTTCACCTCAAGAGGCTGATCCAGGCAGAAGACAGTTTTATTTTGTTAAAGGCTTAAGTGAACAGGTGATTCCTGAAACTTGTTTTTTTGTTTTTTGTTTTAACATGCACATATTGAAAGCTCAATTATTTCAATAATGCCAATAAAAATGTTGGCATTAAAGTAGCTGTGAATATAAAGAGGCTGAGAATCATAGCTCTACACACCTTTACCACACTAGTATTTTCAAGCCATGCCTTCTCATCTCTGAATGTTTTCTTTCTTTCTCTCCACCTCCCCCCCAACCCTCCCCCAACCTTTTGGTATCAGGAGATCAGGGGTGCTTAACTACTGAGCCACAGCCCTTTTAAAATAATTTATTGAGATACAGGGTCTCACTAAGTTGGTGAGACTGGCTTTGAACTCACAATCCTCCTGTCTCAGCCTCCCAAGCTGCTGAGTTTATAGCATGCACCATGGCACTGGCTTCTCATCTCTGAATCTTCATACAGGTTCTCACCTCTGCAAAGAACCTTGCAAAATTCCCTCTTCATCCACCCTACTCTTAACTCATTCTTCAGATTTCAGCTCAGCTCTTCTTTTACAAAAATATTCTCTAACTCTACAAGTGAATGAATGCTTGCTTAATGCTGCTTCAAGACCTGGTGGCTGGCTGAGGAAAACCAATACTATATTTTGAAAATTATGAAGTCTAATTAAAAAATCACCAAATATTTCTGCATCTGTTACCTCAATGTATCAACAATTCTTAGAAAGAACATAGAACTGTAAGAGCATCCATTATGTAAAATAATTTATGTGGTAATACAAAAGCAAATACACAGGTCTGAATATTTTTACTTTGGCATTTTATACATCTTACTCTGTAATAGTACAAGAGTAAGAACAACATTTACAGCAAAAGGAAATCTACTATATTTCATTAAAACTAAGGTTCTTTGATACTGCCACTTTAAAAAAAATCTCATCAGGTATAGCAGTCTCCTACTGCTTCTCTAACAAATTACAACAAACTTAGTGGCTTAAAACAATCAAAGTTTATTCTCTTCAGAGTTCTGGAGGGCAGAAGTCCAAACTGGAGACTGAGGGGAGACTTCATTTCCTTGCCTTTTTCGAGTTCTAGTGGCCACCTATATTATTGGTCTGTGACCCCTTCCTCTATCTTCAAAGCACCTCACTCCAATGACTGCTGTGATTATTTTAAAAAAATATTTTGTTTTAGTTGTAGGTGGACACAATACCTTTACTTTATTTTTATGTGATGCTAAGGATCAAACCCAGGGGCTCACGCATGCTCGGAGAGCGTTCTACCACTGAGCCACAACCCCAGCCTGGACAACTGTGATTTTATCAGACCCACCCAGACCCAAGACACTCTCCCCATCTCGAGATTCCTAATTTACACAGCTGCAACGGGCTTCAGGGATTAGGACGCTGACATATTTGGGGGGCCTATTATTTGTCTACTACATCGGGTGTCAGTAGCATGTTTTCACAACTATATCATGACTTCTATTTCACAGAAAGCAATTTAAATATTTTTGCTAGTCCAAGATGCATCCCAATTTCAGAAGTAAAAATGTAAAAAAAAAAAAAAAAGTGTCCTAGAATCAATAAAATAACTGGACTGCACTCACCAAATAGCCTAACATTGTGCTTTACAAAAATAAAAAAAAATTCAATTTATGTACAATCTCTGAATTTTGATTCTTATCTTCAAGTAAAGTATGTCAAATAAAAGAGGGAAGGAGATTATTCTAACTCACTATCTACTCACTGGGACCAATCTGAATTGAGAAATAAAAGATTTTTAGCAAATAGTCTAGGTACATTTTCCATGGTACTGCATAGTTTGTCAGCCTGAGTGATAATGTCATGTACCAGCAAGATAGTCTCTGGTTTTCTGTAAGCATCAATACCCTCCCTCTGCAAATCAAATCATCACAAAATCTACCCCAAGTTATATCTGTCTCAGTGACATAAAACGCCTCTTAGAGGCTAGATCCCCACCAAAGGAATCTGATTCTATTCCTGCTTTAAGCAAATCTGACATGAAAATTAAAACTAATTATGAAATATGTAGCTGTAATGCAGAAAAAAAAAATACAGAATCTCTTTCAATAAATGAGTTTTTTTAGGGCACAAGTGAATCTGTTTGAAAAATTTCAAAACCCTCTAACAGACTTCCCTTTATTCCACTTTCACATCCTTCTAATTCATGACCAACACAACCAAAGTACTTTCTAACACTCCCTACCAATTTTCAGCGGTTTTTTTTTTCTTCTTTTATTGGTTCAAATGAAGTCCAAATCTCTCCTGGTAATTTCCAAGCACCTCCACACCTTCCAAAACCTATTCTATTATTACTTTCTCATGTACCTTTCCACCTCTCAAAGTACATTTTTTAAATTCCTTATCTTTGATTCATATGCATTGTTACCTGATCATTCAAGGTTTGTTCATTATTTTGGATAAGGCCTTCTTCCCTTAAGTTTTTCCTATTACAAATTAAGACTGCCACTGGCTAGCCAAGGCATTATTTTACTACTATTTGATCATGTTTTTCCCATTTCTATTACAAAGGAGTTTTGACTCACTATCTTAGAAAACTTGAGATCAAATAACACCACCTTCCTGCAACCTGCCTGACAAATTTCTGCCTATTAACAGAAAACTTCCAAGGGTAGATTTGCAGGAGGAAGGGCTAGAAAATGGAAGTAAATAAAGGAAAGCTCAAAACAGGGACTGATCCTTAAATACAATAAGAGGATAAATTCCTGTTCGTGGCCAGCCTTCAAAAACAATAATGAAATATGAAGCCAAGTTCACTAATTCAAATGAGTACCTACTGTATGCTGTTACTTAGGTATATCAAGAAAACCCGCATCATCTCTGCCATTCCAAGAATTTATAACCTGGTGTTCTAAGGGAAATGGAATAACAGGCACTTTCACTGCTAAGCACCTAGTAGGTGCCTTAAAAGACAGTTCCTTATTTAATGCAATCCTGATAACAACTTTACATGGAAAGGATCATTATGCCCTGAAGCTCAGAGATATTAAGTAGTTTTCTCCACAAAAACTGTGGCTAAATCAAAGCCTACAGCAGCTTTTCACTAGTCCACACCTTCTGAGAATGCATGGTTTATTGTAAATCATCTCTTCTCCAGGGCTGACTACAATAGGATCTTTTCTAACATGCTACAGTGCCATGAAGATACTCCCCTCTAGGAAAGTCCACTGAACACTGGCTTGAAATCTGAGCATCAAATACTTCAGAGTTTACCGATGAATTAGAGGAAGTCAACTGAAATACTATTAGTGGCAATGACTCTGGCCTATAAAAATTATTACAGAAACCTGAGGGGTGGAGGATGAAAAGATACTGCAAATAACTAAAGCAACAATGATAAAAAATCAACACAGATAAAAAAAAGTTTATATGGAGTGCATACTTTCTAAGATCTTTGAGATATCTCTTAATCATCTTAGATGGAAAGAAATTATGTATTCAGAGAGCTCCATAACAGTATCCACACCTGTAATCCCAGTTACTTAGGCTGAGGCAGGAGTACCTCAAGTGAGTTTGAGACTAGCCTAGGCAACATGGGGAGACCATCACAGGTAACACAGCAATACGGTGAAATCCTATTTTAAAAATAATTCTCTCCCTCTCTCTCTCTCTCTCTCACACACAAACACAGACACACACACATATACATTATATAAAATTGTGGAGGAAAATAAAATGTTCATTAATGCTGGAAAAGAAAAAAATACTATGACAATGTGGACCACCTGTTTCTGGTGAGCTGTAAATGCAGACTAGAGACCTGAGACACAGAAGCTGCTCTGATCAAAAGGAACTTAGTTCCAATACAATAGGGAGATTTGTATCAATTTAAATCTTGCAAGTACTTTCAAAGTGGAAGGGTTTACTATAAGTGACAGAACAGACAATTATTGTTAAGTGAATGGTATATTTATTATACCTTTTATAACAAATTCTATTAACTCCCATAGTCTCACCTCTCTTGCATTATCAACAACTAAAATGATAAAACTGCCAGTAATATCATTCTTGGAAAGGGCATATAAAAGGAAGAAGGCACACTTTCATTTGAACAAGAACACATTTGTTTCCTAAAGGTGAAATTAAGAAGCAGTGGTATTTTGGTTCAATTTGGGTATATCCTATTCCCCCGAAATTATTTAAAAGACCCTTTTCAATTCAAATCAATTGAGAACAATTTTGGAATTACATAATTACCAGGTTGTTACTCCCCTTAATCTTCCTATGTTTAAGGACTCATCTTTGGAAGAAATTTCAAAAGGCAGAATAAAAGATGAAAAATACTTAACTAATACTTCATGCAGAAAATACAAATAATTCTAAAATCTATATGCTGCTCTATGAAAAAGTGAAGAGTAAAAATATAAAAATCCAAGAAAGGAGGTTCAACAGAAAAGATTTCACAGACTTGATGAAGTCAAACTGTAACTTCAAACAAGTTGGAGAAAAGCCTATTAGCAGTTCAATAAGAGAAGAAGTAAAAGTGGTAATAAAGGCTCAGTTTTCTGCCTCTCTGTTTTTACTCTTCTCAAACAATGTCAAAGTTTTAAAAAAACAAACTTCTTAGAATCTGCTAATAGAAAGGGATCTGAACTTGGAATTAGGAGAACCAAACTGGACTTCACTTTACCACTGTTTAACTACAACTTGCTCTTTATAAGTATTGTTTCTGACCCTGAATACACAGCAAAGAAAGAGACAGACAAAACTCCTCTCAAAGTTTACACAGGATTTGGTGAAAAATATACCCATCTTAACTCTTCTAGATCTTGATATCATCTGCAAAATGAGGGAACTGGACTAGGTATTTTTCAACTGTTCAGAAAACAACTGGACCTCCACCTGCACTTTAACCATATCCAGTTTGTTTTTTTCTGATTTCTCTCAGTGCTGCACCCATCCACTTTGGGAAAACAAATCTGTTTTTTAAATGTTTATTAACATTTCTTGTTTAAAACAAAACAACAACAACAAAAAAACACTCTGCACAGACCATCCTGTGTGTTCAGGTATGTGTGGAGATATTCACCCACCAAGCAATTCTCTATTGGACATCAAACAGGTGTCCTTATTCGATACAATTCAGACCTATCTACCTGAAGTTAGAATTCAGATGCCACACCTGAAGCTCTCAGTTCCACAAGACTGGCCCCACTTCAGACACCAATCCCAAGAAGTTGGCTATAACCTACACTTCTGACCAAGTGGTTATAAACTGAGGGCTCCTGCTAACACTATCTTGGGTTTGAACAATTTGCTAGGATGACTCATTAAACTTAAGGAAACACATTTATGGGTCTGCTATAGAGGATATTTATTACAAAGGACAGAGATGGGGGTTGGGGAAGTAGCTTAGTGAAAGCACCTGCACACGTGAAACCCTGGGTTCAAGTCCCAGCACAGCAAATAAATAAATAAATAAATAAATAACTATAAAAGAAAAATTTACAATGAAAAATGAAACTATGGATATAGATGAACAGATACATGGAAAGGAAACACAGCAAGGTATGGTGGAGGGAGTGCACTGCCACCCTGCCAGCACCTCCATTCATTCAGCTACCAGAAGCTCATCAAATCTAATTGTTTAAGTTTCTCTCCAGCCCAGCACCCCAGCCCCTACTTTCCCAGGGTTGGTGGATAGGGAACAAAAGTTCTGACCCTCTAATCACTTGGTTTTTCTGGTGACCAATCCCATCTGGAGGCTCTCTGGGGCTCTACCCTAAATCACCTTCTTAGGTGTGACCAATGTATTCATTGTGAGAAACAAAAGATACTCCTATCACTCAGGAAATTCAAGGGGTTTAGCTCATGACAGGAACCAGAGACAAAGAAAAAATACATTTCATATTACACCAAGTTTTGTGATGCTTTATACTCAGCCATCTGACCTATTTCTTTTTTGTCATGTCTGGAATTCCACACAGATATATTAAAAGGCAAAGCAGTTGATGTAGAATTGAAAAGTAAATCAAAAACCCAAATGAGTGCTGGGCACAGTGGCGCACATTTGTAGACTGAGGCAGAAGGATTGCAAGTTCAAGGTCGGCCTCAGCAATTTAGCGAGGCCTCTAAGCAACTGAATGAGACCCTATCTTAAAATTTTTAAAAAGGGGGGTGGATGGGGATGTGACTCAGTTGTCCAGTGCCCCTGGGTTCAATCTCCAGTATCGCCCATCCCCCTCAAAAAAAAAACAAAAAAGAGACCCAAATGACTGCATAATTTTTATCTATAATTTTACTCTCCTAAAATTAGCAAACAAAACAAAAACAGACTTGATCTAGTTGCTTCCCTACTTAAACTAATCCCCTCAACAAAAGCCAAAAAGCCAGGCATGGTGGCACCCTCCTGTAATCCCAGTGATTCAAGTGCTGAGGCAGGAGGATCATTAAGTGAGAGAACATGTGTCAATAAAAAGTACTGAGAATGTGGCTAAGGGGTTAATTGCCCCTGGGCTCAATCCTCAGTATGAAAACAAACAAAACAAAAAAACAAAGTCTGACCCTAGTCCTATATTCCAAATTTCTTAGCATGACATTTAAGGCCTCTCTGTGGCCGGTCCCCTTTGAACCACTCCTTTCAGCTTCTATACTTTGCTTTCCTTACCACCCTTCTTCTTTTCTTCTCTCCATGGCTTTCAGTTTCTAAACATGGCCTACACAGATTTCTAAGTGCACCCTTCCAGACTTTTGTTCATGCTCTAACCTCTTTCTAGAGACAGCCCTTCTCTCTCTGTCAAATTTCTCAAGGCCAATCAGAACCCATTTGAATGTTACCAAAATACAGGTCAAGTGAGGAGAGAAGAGGGGTTCTGTCTTGTGTCGTAACCTTGAGTACCTAAACGATAAGCCGGCAACAAATACTGAAATGACTGTTACAGCTTCAAAGGAAAGCAATGATCATAAATTATAGAAAGCAAACATCAGCTATATTTGGCAGCAAAACATTGATTTGTTCTTACAAATTTAACAGTGTATTTGAGTAAATATCTTGGCATCTGAGTGTTCATAAAATTTATAAGGCTATAATAAATATTTGCCACTTTTAAAAATTGTTCATTCAAAATGATAATGCATATTCAAAATCAAGGAAGGACTCAATCCTTGCACCACTGTTAAACCTGGGCTTACAATGTTCTAAAAGACTTGGGACTTATTCCTAAATTATCCTGTTCTAGTTTCTTCACATACAAAGTTGACTTTAAAAAAAAAAGCAATTTATATTAAGGTTACAAGAACAAGAACTGCTTATACATAAAACTTTTATATGCAATTCAGAACATTGTTCACATTCAAATCCCTTTACAGTAAACAATGACTACTGAAAGTAAAACATGTAATCTTGACAAGTACGAATGATCTGAAGAATATTAAGGCTAAAACCATAACTTTTGTTTATGAAAAATTCAACCTCTAGTTCTCAGGATAAATAAATAAATTTCATGCTTGAAAAGCATCAGTTTTAAAACTCTGATGTTGGCTAAACTGATAAAGTCTAGTAATTTTCATTAGCAAATTAAATAAATTAGGTCAGACAATCACTTGAGTACTGGTGTAGCTTTGTTCTCTAACAACACAGAACACACATATTTGTCCAATGCAGTCAACTACTTTCAAGGTTCTCATCTGACATACTCTCAAATATAGAGGTCCCCCTCCCCTACTCCTAACCGCGAACCCTGCAAATCTTAAGATTAGGGAACAGATTTCCTAGAAATGGTTTTTCCGGCTGAAATTCCTGAATATTAAAAGTCTACGACCTTAGTATTAAAGCGGCTTTCATGCTGCACCAGCTGCTGCCCTATGAAGGCCTTGCCTCAAAGCAGGACCAACCAACTCTAGCACGTTTTTTCTATTTCTGAAAGTGTAGCTAGAAGAAAACTAAACAAAACACACACACACACACACACCAAAAAATATTCGTTTAGATCCGTTTGACACCTGCTGTCTTTCAAACACCACAAGCAAACTCCAAAACCTTAAGCAGCTGAAGCAACATCAATGACAGATCTTGAGGCCAAACTGGGTCAGGGTTACTGTTACACTTATGTAGCATATTTACACCCTTTGTCTACAAACCTGGGTACAAACTCAAGTTCTCTTCAAGGCAGCCCGCTCGCTGGGGCTCGGAAATCAAAGCGATTTTCCTGAGACAGGAAGGGTACAATCCACCCGGCTTGATGACTGCATCAGTCTTCCACAGACCACGCACTCTGCGGCCTGGGCTGCTCGCCGGCTCTCCCAGCCAAGGGGTCGCTCGGGTCAACTCGCCCGCGCCCAGGCTGAGTAGCCCGGGTTCACACGGTTCGTGGGCTGCCCCTTTCCCAGGACGAGGATTCCCCGCGGCGATTTAGGGCCTGGGGTCACATTACATAAACACCCGGACCCGGCTTTCCCAGGCCGACCCCCGCCCCCACGCCAGAGCGCCCCTCCCCCGGCTCCAGTACCTCTACCCGGACCTCCACCCCTCCTGCGACCCGCCGGGTCCCAGCGTGGTGCCCCAGTACAGCGCCCGGCCCCGACGCTCCTCCCCACGCAGGCCGCCCTGATGCGGCCGCGCAGGCCGCCCCGCCGGCGCTAGGCCCCGCGCTCCATCCCGGCCGCCCGGCTCACCGTTCTGCTGGTGCGGCGCTGGGCCGGGGCCCGCGGGCGCGGCGGCTCCCGAGGCGGCGGCTCCGCCGAACTTAGGCGGGATCCGGGCGCTGGCGGCCGGGTGAGGGGACCCGGCGGGGGCCGACATGACGGCGCTGCTGGCGGCGGCGGCTCCGCTTCGGGGAGGTGGGCGGAGGGAAGAGAAGGCGGGGCCGGAGAAGCTAGAGGAAGAGGAAGGAACGCGCCTGGCGTCAACAAGGGAGTCACCCGGGACCGCGGCTGGAGTGCCCAAGCTCCACAGCCGAGCCCTGCGCCGCCGCTTCACCGCCTCGGGCGCCGGGATCCTGGCCGGCCCGGCCCAGCCTCGCCCCGGGCCGCGCGGCGGGTCTCCCACCTAGGGCCGCTCCCCGCACGCGCAGGCCTCGCGCCGTCGCAGCGCCCCCTGCAGGCGGGAGCCGGGTGGTCCGGGACTCTGCAGGCGGGTCTGAGGTTTGGTGGCCAAAAGCCCCCGCGAGGACTGACCTGGCCCGGGCGAGGCTGCGTTCCGGGGAGGCTTGGAGGCTGGGGCTAGGTAGGTGAAGGAACTTTGTGGCCTGCTTCCACCAGTGGCGAAGGCTGGAGCGGCCGCGGTGGGCCTGGACCAGGCAGAGCCCGGCACTGGTATGCAGGTTTATGTCCTGAGCTCTGAGCAACACCAAACCCAACTGACCAACCCCACCCTCTACAGAGGAATCTTGGCTTCAGTTTGTTTTTTTATTTTTGAATTTTTTTTCCTCCTTGATCCCAAAGAAAATACAGCATTCAAGCTCTATGTCTGTTAGTAATGTATAATTCCTTGACAAAGAAGAAACATTTCTTTATGATAAACAAGACTCTCAGTAAGAATTGTATTACTCAAAACTTTCCCCGGTGACTTAAAAGTTATCTAGGGAAGAGGAAGGCAAAAATAGAGTAAAGGAGAACTGGAATCAAACTACCAAAATTTTTTGCCAAGGATTGGCTGATCCTGTTGATATTTAGGGAAGCCGTGGCATTCAGAAGTCAGCTTGTTTTGTCTATATTACTGAAATCTTTGAATCGCTGTGGTCTGTTTAGCATGCTAATTGGCAAGCCAGGACCACATTACCCAAGTCGTTTTGGCATCTTGAAATCCTCACTAGGCTACCATCATACTGTCCTGAAAACGAAATTGCTAAGAAAAATTGCATTCGGAAAAGAAGCTAGGGCTGGGGTTGTGGCTCAGTGGTAGAGGACTTGCCTAGCATGTGTGAGGCACTGGGTTCGTTTCTCAGCACCGCATATAAATAAATTAATTAAATAAAAGTACATCTACAACTAGAAAAATATTTTTATAAAAAGAAGAATGGAATCTAGCAAGATGATGTTTCTGGAGTATTGAGAAGCCTAATTTACTGGAAGATTATGAAAGCATAAAGAGTTTTAGTCCCTGAATAATACAAAGCTTTCCTTTTGTTCACCATGAGTTAGCGATGCTGGATACTTCACTAACTAAAATAGGATTTTAGTGGCTGTATTTATACTTTTAAGTTCTAGGATTTTCTACTACATTATTCATCATGTACATATATTCCATAGCTTTTCCAGCTCTCCACAGAAACCTAAGCCTCGCTTGATCAAAAGATCACACTCTGCTTCATCAAGGAGATTACACAATAGAAGACTTCAACACTTTCCAGGGTCCTTTGAATTTGGATTAAAGGCTGCCATTATGTGGATAGAGAATAACTAAGCTATTGACTTTGTGTTGCTGGAATGTATTCTCCCAGGTTTAAGAAGCCATAGGTATATGGAGTTGAAAGGTGAATGCACTCTCCTGAAGGGAAACTCCTTAAGAGGAGGATTGGGACCCTATATTTTCATAGATCTTCCCCACAGTGTTTAGCACCTAAGCTGCTTCCACTTGTCTGTAATTCACAATAGTATTTTTATAACATGTTTATGTCAGTGTTCAGGACATGCTATACCAGATAGCATGTACACCAATAACACTTTGGCATATTGAAAATTTTAAGCCTAAGGAATTTGAGAAATGGCAGGTGTAGGAAGGACTCTTTGACCTTCCCCTGAAGCAGGTCAAAAGACTTTCATGTCAGTGTTGACCTCCCTACATCTGGGAAAAAAGCATCTTCAGCTCTGAAGACAGTAATACTGAGAGAAATCTAGGTGAACAGGACTTGCTAGTTGCACCTTTTTGTCCCCTCACGTTTTTCTACAACTCTCTATTCTTCATCAAACCTAATGTGGAACCCCTCACGTTTCACCCTTTCTTCAGGTCTTCATTTCCTTATGAATTTGCATTAAACAAATGCATATACCTTTCCTTTGTTAGTCTGCCTTTTGTTACAAGGACCCCACTAGGAACCTAAAAGGGTAGAAGGAAAAGGTTTTTTCCTCTCTTACATTTTTAAGAATCTTTTGTATGACAGGTCCTATCACCTCTATGAAAGTATTACTTCACCCTCTTTTTTTTTTCTTTTGGTAATGGGGATTGAATCCAGGGGCACTCCACCACTGAGCCACATCCCCAGCCCTATTTTGAATTTTATTTAGAGACAGGGTCTCACTGAGTTGCTTAGGGCCTCGCTAAGTTGCTGAGGCTGGCTTTGAACTCGCGATCCTCCTGCCTCAGCCTCCCAAGTGCTGGGATTACAGGCATGCGCCACCGCGCCTGGCTACTTCACCCTCTTGTTAAAGTTCCATAACTGCTAAGCCGAGCACTGTGACACATAGCAACTTGGGAGGTTGAGACAGGAAGATTTTGAGTTCAAAGCCCACCTCAGCAACAGTGAGGCCCTAAGCAACTCAGTGAGGCCCTGTCTCTAAATAAAATATTAAAAAAGGGCTAGGGATGTGGCTCAGTGATTAAGCACCCCCCCAGTTCAATCCCCAGTACCAAAAAAAAAAAAGTTTCATAACGGCTATGGGTGAAGGAAAGGATGAAAAATTGAGTGAATACTTGCCATATGGTAGGCACAGGGCTTGAGTGTGTTTGTGTGCGTGTATGTGTGGAGATAATATGTACATATATAGACATATACATATATTTAGTTCTCAAAATTATACTATGGGATATTTTTCTTACCTGCATTTGACTGGAGAGTAAAAATCATGAACCTGTAATTAACAGAACCAGAGATCAAACCAAATTCCATTTAGCTTCGATGTCTTTGTTCTATTCACTGCCAACTAGACTGGGTTCATTCATGTTTCTCCCCATAGACTTATGCTAATTATGATATCCTATTTTTCATCTCAAAGGATTTTCAGTTTTACATATTTAGAATTTGTTTCAGTATTTTTTGGAATGATGGATCTCAAACTGTTTAAGATGCAAATTCTCAGGCCCAACCCCATATCTACTGAATCAGACATTCTGGAGATAGGGCCCAATAACAAGCTTTCCAACTGATTCTGAAGCACAGGAAAGGGCTAAGAACCACTACTTTTGAAGACCAAGTTAAGCTGAAATTGACTCATTCATTTTGACTTTGTGAGATGATGATCCTTTTTTTAGGACATCTCTCCAATCTTTTATAAACCCTTAAAAGTGGTATTTTGTACAATGCCATGGGTACCAAATATAGTAGTTCTTTTGCCACCTTACATGGTTTGATGTGCAGGTGTAATGGAGACGCTGAGGCCAACTCTGTGTTCAATTGGGAAAAATTGAATTAATCCCTGCCACATATACAGAAGGGAAATTTTTGATGTGTGTCAAATTTTTGTAGCACAGGGTTGTGCACAGTGGCTCATGCCTATAATCCCAGCGATAGGAGGATAGCAAGTTAGAAGCCAGCCTCAACAACTTAGCAAGACTCTGTCTCAAAAAAAGCCAAGCTAAATAGAAAAAAAAACAGGAAAAGAAAAGTTTAACACAGGTGCCACTAATTATCATCCCCAACTTACGACTCACTTTCTGTAGCTGAAGTATGAGCACCTTGGACAACTGAACACCTATATATTTCAAGAAACAATCGTCCTGTTCTTTTTCTATGTAGCCTGGCTTTCTGTATTCCTCCGCCAAGTTTTTTATTCTCTAGTTTTAAATCACACTTGGCCTTTATAGTGGTATTTTCTATTAGTTATCCCCCCAAAGATGAAGAAACATTTTTTTCTTTCTCCTCCTTCATCTGAACTATTTACAAATTCATTGAGTTTTTAGTAGGTCAAATGTTAGAGATACACAGATGAATAAGGTATATTCTGTCCCCAGAGGTATACAGAATCTTTTACATGTATTCCTACTCACTTGGATTTGGATTTCATGATTTTTTTTCCTACAAACTTACTATATGATTTTCCTATTGGCTCCTTGGTAAATCTTTGTTTCTTCATTTCATTATGGCACTCAAATTTGAGTTTTACCACTCATATTGTCATGGGAAAATTAATTTCATTGACCTTTTTTATTATTTAATCATATGTAGATGTCATTTATCAATCATATAGGTCTCAACTGTCTAAGATCTGGGTAAGATTCTAAAATTAGAAAAAGAAATTACTAGGCAAATAATTACCACATAGTCAAACTCTGCACTTACAGGAAATTCTCTCAGACTCTCACATTTGACTGTTCTTTTGTTTTGTTTTGCTTTTGGTGGTACTGTAACAGGGAATTAAAGAGGCTGTCTTTATTGAAAGCAGTGACCTTTATGTCTGCAGATGCCCCATGGGTAACTAAAAGCAGGATAAAGCTTGACCTCTCTGCCTTCCTTTTCTGAATCCCTATTACCTTAAATTTTGTGACCTGCTCAGTTCTGCACATAGGCATGTTAATCATTTAAGGAGTGTTCATCTACAAACTGGTAACCCAGGTTTTTTAGCCCTAAATATACCTAATCTAGCTTATCTCCCCTCAAGGCTGGGGCAAGATTTACAACATCCTGTTTCAGACCCCAGGAGTGACACTTAGAAATCTCCAGGCACCTTTTAGGAGCAGCAGAGCCATGCAGACACATCACCCCACAATGAGACTTCCTGCTAAGCAGGAGCAGGCATCTCCTGGAAACCTAGTAACTTCCTCCAGAATCACAGGTCTGATAGATAAAACCCCCAGCAGTAAATGGAGCTTGTCCCCTCATGTGATAAGAACATCTCCAGAGCTATCTCGTGGAACCAAGAATGAGATAATGATCAACCATACCATAATTTGACCAAAACTGCTTAATTATCCATACTTCTCATTTCCTGTCCCAATTTTTCTTCTACTGGAATCTAAAAGGTCATGTCAGCACCCAGAAGACAGGGCTGAAATGCGTGATCTCACTTTCCCTTCCCAATATGGCCATAGTGATTAAAGTTCCTTTCCTGCTTTTCACCATTATCTTTTCTGTTTGGTGTTTGGGGCAAGGGACCCAAACTGGTTGATTGGATCCTGCAAAGTCAGGCCTGTGGCCTAGTACTCCAGTAACTGTACTGGGGATTGAACTCAGAGCGCATGCACACTAGGCAGATCAGCCCTTTTTATTGTTTATTTTGAGATAAGGTCTCACTAAGCTGCCCCGGCTGACCTCTTGAGTCCCTGAGATTACACGTGTGTACCAGTGCGCCTGGCCTTAGCTGTTATTTTTGACATGCTCTAGTTTTTGTAGAAATTATCTATCCCATATTAGAAACAATGAGTGACAAGACAGGAAGGAAATGCTATTGTTAGAGGCATGTGGAGAGCAACAACCCCATTCGTTGGCAGAATAAGTACAGGAAAGACAAGAAAATTAGAAAAATTGAAGAATTAAAAATTCTTTCTGCACACCTGCTATCCAAGCTATTCAATGAGGCTGAGGCAGGAAGATTGCAAGTCCAAGACCAACCTCAACAACTGTTTTCGTCAGCTTTTGTGTAGCTGTGACCAATATATCTGATAAGAATAATTTAAAGGAGGAAAGGTTTATTTTGGCTTATGGTTTCAGAGATTCAATTCATGGTCATCAGCTGATGACTATAGCTCTGGGCCTGAGGTGAGGCAGAACATCAGGACAGAAGGGTATGGGAGCGGAAAGCAGTTCAGGACATGGCAATCAGGAAGCAAAGAGCACTCTGCTCACCAGGGACAAAATATAAACTCCAAAGGCAGTCCCCTAGTGACCTATTTCCTCCAGCCACATCTACCTGTCTACAGTTACTACCCAGTTAATCCGTATCAGTGGATATATTCACTGTCTAGGTTATAGTTCTCATAATCTAATCATTTCACTTCTGAACATTCTTTTTTTGGGGGGGGGGGTTACTGGGGATTGAACTCAGGGGCACTTGACCACTGAGCCCCAGCCCGAGCCCCAGCCCTATTTTTTATTTTATTTAGAGACAGGGTCTCACTGAACTGCTTAGTGCCTCGATTTTGATAAGGCTTGCTTTGAACTCGGTATCCTCCTGCCTCAGCCTCCTGAGCCACTGGTATTACTGGCCATTACTGCACCATTGCACCCAGCTCTGAACATTCTTGAATTGTCTCACATATGAGCTTGTGGGGACACCTTCTATCTAAACCTTAACAGCAACTTAGACTCTGTCTCAGTGGCACAGCATTCCAGGGTTCAATCCCCAGTACTAAAGGGGAGGTGGGGGTAGTAGTGGGGATTGACAGACCCTTTTTAGAAACATTTATATATGAATGAGTTAGGTTCCAAAAGGTCTATCTTTCATAAATTCCAATATTCACAAGTCCAGAGTAAGCAGAAGAGTTGATGCTTGTTTTAGTTATTGTGCTTCTGTGACTAAATGACCCAACCAACACAACTGTAAAGAAGGAAAGGTTTAGCCGGGCGACGTGGCGCACACCTGTAATCCAAGCGACTTGGGAGGCTGAGTCAGGAGGATCACGAATTCAAAGCCAGCCTCAGCAACTTAGCAAGGCCCTAAGCAACTCAGTGAGACCCTGTCTCTAATAAAAATACAAAAAAATAGGGCTGGGGATGTGGTTCAGTGGCCGAGTGCCCCTGAGTTCAATCCCCAGTTCAAAAAAAAAAAAAAGAAAAAGAAAAGGAAAAAGAAGGAAAGGTTTATTTGAGGGCTCAGTTTCAGAGGTCTTAGCTATAGAAGGCAGGCTCCATTCCTTGGAGCTCAAGGTGAGGCTGAACATCTTGGTGAGAGAGGGTGGTGGAGGGAAGCAGAGAGAGACTCCACTGGCCAGATACAATTATATAAACCCCAAAGCCACGCCCCAATTCCCACTTCCTCCAGCCACACCCTACCTGCCTCCAATTACCACTCAGTTAATTCTGTCAGGGATTAATTTACTGATTAGGTTAAAACTCTCAAAACCCAATAATTTCTCCTCTGAACCTTACATTGTCTCACATGTGAGCTTTTGGGGTACACCTCACATCCAAACCATAATAATGCTCATAGGCCACATGTACATTTACACCAAACAGAAAGGCAAGTCAGTCCTTTGATGCTTTAGAACCAAGCTTACTCTTCCCCTTTTTGATGATACAAGTTGTAAAGTGGTGCTTCTCCAGCTTTAATGTGCATATGAATCACCTGAGGATAATGTTAAAATGCTTTGGAAAATGATCAGATGGTTTGGGATGGTCTGAGATTCTGCCTTTGTGGCAGGCTCCAAGATGATGCTGGTGCTGCTGGTCCATGGAGCACACTCTGAATAGCAAGGTCTCAAAGGATGTCATTTCATTTACATTTGAAAGTCAATTAAGGAAGGAAATACCCCTCATTGAGGATAAGGGTGCTTCTTTAACAACTGTAGTGTATTCACACCTACTACCACTTATATGAATGCTATACAGATTAAAATGTGCCTGTCATTCCCTGCTTTCAGCAGCAATAGTACTTTCTTAGACCTTTAGATACTTAAACTGTTTTCTAATGGATTAATGAATGCCCAGTGTTACCAATGATCCTTTCATCACATATTCAACCATATTTTCATTTTGTCAATTACTTTCCTTCTTGCTGATTATTTTATGTTGTAGAAAATGATGAATTGGTCTGCTTGGGCAGCCATAACAAAACACCATGGACTGAGTGGCTTAAACAATACAAATGTATTTGCCTTTCAATTGTGGAGGCTGGGGAAGTCAAATCAGGGTTGCCAGTATGGTTGGATTCCAGTGAGGGCTTCTGCTGGCTTGCAGATAACTACCTTCTTGTTCTGACAGCAAATGGTGGGAGGTGGAGAGAAAAGAGCAAGCAAGTTCTCTGATGTTTCTTCCCATCAGGATATCAGTTCTATTGGATCATGGCTTGTTATGGTTTGGGTATGAGGTGTCCCCCCAAAGCTACTGTGTTAATGCAGAAATGTCTGCAAATGAAATGATAGGATTGTGAGAGTTGTAACCTAATCAGCCCATCCTAATTTGAAAGAACTAACTGGGAGGTAATTGTAGGCAGGAGGAGGTGGTCACTGAAGTATGTCCTGGAAGAATTCCCTATGGCCTCATCCTCCCACCCTGACTCTTTCTCTGCTCCATGGTCACCATGAAGTGATCAGCTTTCCTCCCCCAGACCCTTCCACCATGACATTTTGTCTCACCTTGGGTGACCATGCGTTAAACCACTAAAATCATGAGCCTAAGTAAACTTTTCCTCCTCTAAATTGTTCTTGTCAGGTATTTTGGTGACAGCAATGCCATCCTGACTAATACCTGGTTTTACCCTTATGATCTCATTTAACCTTTAATCTTAAAGCCCTATCTTCAATATAATTAGGTGGGGGATTAGGCATGCATATGAATTTGGGGGAGACACAAATTGGTACATAGTAAATGGCATTTTCACAGCATGATTCCCTCTATTCTTTTCAAATATGTTCCCACTTTTAAATGGGTTGTCTCACTATAATATTTATCATTATGAATTTTCATTTTTAAATCTCTGCTTTTATCAGCTTCATCAAATCACTCTTCTTACTGCCTCCCTTCAAAATTCTTATTGTGCCAATATAGATGTTGCAAATTAATATTTGTAAAATACATTTTTAAAACATGGTCTTATGTTAGTCCCCAAATTAATAAGAAAGTAATCTAGATCAGAGCACCACAATACCAGGACATGCTATGGGCTGCCATTCATTAAATGGTGTATCAGCATGTTCTCCTTCAGAGCTTGGGACAGCTGGGCAAGTGCTGAGGTTAACCTCAAACTAGTCTCCTTTGGTTAAAGCATACTTGTCTTTTTGCCTCTTATTTTCTAGCTATGCTATGACAGGAAGAGCCTGGGAAATGCTGCACTAGGCCAAAACTACTGTGCATGATCTCCAATGCCATCTGCTGGAAGCAGGCAATGTTGACCTACTGTTGCTGTAGAAAGCAGGGGTTTTTTGCTTGTTTGTTTTGTTTTGTTTTTTGGTACTGAGGATTGAACCCAGGGTTTTGTATATGCTATGCAAGTGCTCTACCACCGAGCTACATCACCAGCTCTTCTTATTTTTTTCTGAGACAGGATCTCACTGTTTCCCAAATTGGCTTTGAACTTGTGATCCTTCTATCTTAGCCTCCTGAATAACTTGGATGACAGGTGTGGGACACCTGGCAGCAGATTTATCTTTGTTTATAAAACCATGGAAGTTACAAAAGATCATTACAAATGGTATTTTTGTATTTCAAAGGATTTGGATTTTTTAATTACTATTTGAAAGGATAAACTTCAATTACATGGAAAAATATGAAATGCCACTCTTCCTTAAAAAAATACTAGATTTTAAAAAATACTATCAAACATGCTAATTCACTTAGGACACTACACATTTTAAAAAATAATATTGATAAGCTAAAATATGATGGCAAAGATGTTTAAAACTTCTGATATGTCATACAAAAATTCAACTCAAAATAGATTGAAGACCTCATATTTTTCAGACATGAAATTATAAAACTACATTACAGAGGAGAACAGAGGGACATAGGTCCGAAAAAATTTCTTGGATCTGATCCCAAAAACAGAGGTAACACTGGGTACATGGTGACACATGCCCATAATCCCAGCTACTTGGGAGGTTGAGGCAGTAAGATCACAAATTCAAGGCCAGCCTGGGCAACGTAGTGAGACCTTGTTTCAAAAAAAAGGGGAAGTTTGCTAGGGATGCTTTCAGTGGTAGAGGGCTGTGCCCCTGAGTTCAATCCCAGGACTACAAAAATAAATAAATAAATAAATAAATAAATAAAATAGAACTATCATATGATCCAGTAATCCTACTTCTGAATGCATATCCAAAAGAAGTGAAATCAGCATGCTAAAGAAACATAAGCATTATTCACATTAGCTAAGATATGAAACTTACTTAGGCATCTGTCATTAGATAAATAGATAAAAATATGTGGCACATATACACAATGACATATGATGCAACCTTTATAAAGAGGGAAATATCTGTCATTTGTGACAACATAGATGAGCCTGGAGGACATTATGTTGAACTGAATAAGCCAAGTACTGAAAGACAAAGACCATATGATCTCACAAGTAGAATCTAAAAAAGTCCATCTCAGAGAAATAGAAAGTAGAATGAGAGTTCCCAGAGGTTAGGGGGAGGGGTGTGAATGGGCAAAGGGAAATGTTTACCAAAGGTACAAATTTTTGATTAGACAGGCGGAATAAGCTTTGGTGATCTAATGTACAGGGTGGAGGCTATAATGAATAACAATACATTATATATTTTGCAATTGCTTTGAGTAGATTTTAAATGTTTTCGCCACAAAAACATATATGTGAGGTGATAGATTTGTTAATTAGTTGATTTATTCATTCCACAATGTAACCTATATAAAATATCACATTGTGCCCCCATAAATATATTCAATTATTATTTGTCAATTAAAATAAAACTAAAAACAGTTTGGGATATTAGAAATGTTAAGAATTAGGGGAGTTGAGTTAGAGAAGATAAGACTCTGGAAAAAAGATGCATGTCTTAAAATATTAGAAAGTTGTTTATTGAAGAGTGTGTAAGTTTGTTTCTTCATATTGCAGAACAAGGACAAATGGGTTGAGTTTTGGTACGTTACAAATGGATGTACTTACACAGGGATTCCTGAAAAAGGCATTCCCATGTTGGGAGGGAAGTTCCATTACATGCTTCCTTACATTTCCCCCAATTCTAGATTCTATAACCTGTGATTTTATTTGACATTTGGATTTTGTTAGTTTAGTATGTTGAGTAATTTAAAAAATGTTATTAATGTCCTTAAGGTTTTTAAAGGCATATCCAACTTAAGTATATTTAAATATCCTTCCTGTGGGATCCTTCTCTGTTTATTATTCAAAGAATGAAGTTGATTCTCTCTAATTTGTTGATTCACAATCTCATTCAAAAAGGTTATTTCTTGTTACAGCTTTCTTCTTCACTAGTGAAAACTAGAAACCAAGTAGAGTCATATATGCAATTACTATGTAATGTGCTAAAACTAATCATCATCACATTCTAGGGAGCTCATACAAGGACTTAAGTTACATAAAACTGGGATGGGAGAGAGTTTTCTTTGTCAAGCATCATTATTATTTGAAACAGTATGCTGCTGATTGTCAAAGGTCAGTGCTATCAAATATCTCAAGAAAAGTACTTCTCTCAGAAGAGAATGCAGCATGTTATTTCATCTATTACCAAGACCTTCCAGCATAAATGGTTGTAAAATTATATTCCCATTACTTTATGTTATGAAAACTATAACACGTTCCCAAAGGGCAGTAAAATAAATGAGCAAACCTTCACAATGGACTAAGTAAGCCAAAACCTTATCATCTATGTATGTATTTCTAAATAAGATATCATTTGTTATTATTAACTTTACAAAACAGCTTTTTAAAAATTGACACATGATAATTATACCTATTTATGAGGTACCTGCATACAATGTCTACTGATCAAATGGGGAGGGGGTTATTTTAAACAGTAATTTCTCCCATCAGATTCTCTCCTTTTAAACAGGAGGGATTCCTGGGGATTTTATTCCCCAGGAATATTCCATGAGAAAATTTCTCATGAGAAAAGCATTCAGGAAGAAAGAAATATGCATTCTAGAGAATGCCATGAAGAGAGATGGAACTGCAAAGCCTCTAGCTGTCCTCCATGTGTGGTTGGTAGGTAGGGGAATAAGAGAAGCTGCTCACATTTCCACCATGAAGCAGAGGAAAGGGTGAGGCAGAACTGTGAGAGAACAACATGAAAGGACAGGGAATTGAAGGAGGAGGAGGTGGAGGATTTTATCAGCTGTCATGAATAGGCAACTTCAGATTGAAGAAAGATGGGGGAAAGTATTGTAACCTTAAGGCAACTCATAGTTAAGATTTACACTATTTATGAAAATTAGACTGACCACATTTTTTTTTGTGCGTGTGTGTGTGCAGTGCTGGGGATTAAACCCAGGGCCTTGAGCATGCAAGGCAAGCACTCTACCAACTGAGCTATATCTCCAGTCCAGACTCACCACTTTTTTTTTTTTCTTGTGGTGCTGGGGATTGAACCCAGGGCCTTGTGCTTGTGAGGCAGGCATTCTACCAACTGAGCTATATCCCCACCCCCTAGACTCACCACTTTTGAATGAGACTCCCCACAGAAATATATTACATGGAACTTCAGTTGTGGATTGCATAAACTTAATCCAAAAGTCACCTCTAGGCCTGGCCATTTTTATTTCTTGGATCTAGATGATTTCTGACATGAGTGAAGAATGTCTTCTTTCCAAGGCTAAAAGCATGCTTTTCCACGAAACTCCAGTGGAGCTGTACATTGTATAGCTGAAACCATGCCATATAACCTGTGTACTTTCTCTGTAACACAGGACAGGGAAATGGTTCTGGTATCTATTAGTTTTTCCTATTAATTGAAGTTTGGAAAATATGTACTTTAAGACACTCACACTTTGGGCTAAGGTAACATTTCTTTTCTGTGTGTTTATGTATTTTATGTTGTTGTATAATCAGCCAATTTGATTGAAGCAACAAAAAATTGAAGTGTCTGCAAATACATGAGTTCTTTGCAGACACGAAATATAGACGCTTTGATCAGTAACATGCACAAACGTATATTCAAAATAGTCACAGTCATAATTTTGTTACATGATGATTAAGTACAAATAATAACTGAAAACCATCACTATAATTAAGGTCACATGTCTACTTTCAGAATAGGGTAAAAGTTTGAGGTAACAGTAGGAACAGATCCCACTTTTTAGAGCACTTAGCAGGTGCCTGGCATTGTTCTATGTACATTAATATGTTATTTCCAATTAAGAAGTAGACACTTGAGAAATAATTCTACAGATGAGAAAGGTGACATTCCCCAAGATCACACATTATTATCCCAATACTTTAGTGAGTTGAATGAGAAGTAGAAGTCACACAGAAAGAAAGTAGGGTTTCCCAAAAGACTCTAGAGTCCAACTACAAAATTTCAGTCACCAGCAGCTGACAAGGTCCATTACAGGATTTTCTCCAGTTTACCTCAGTTGGGTGTGAAAAGTATGAAAAATTTCAAGCACAGTGAGGAATAGCACTTCCTATTCCTTCCCTAGCCAAGCAGCTTCAGTGAACAGATTACCAAGAACTTACAAAACAAAACAAAATTTCTTAGTAAAATTTTTACCAATGCCATGGTGGTCAATACTATCTTGTTTCATTAAAGACAGAATCAGAAAATGTAAATCTAACAGGTTAATAAAAATACTTTGTTAACATATCTTAAAATTTAAAGAGATTTTAAAGACTTAAAAATTAACATTTCTGGGCTGGGGATATAGCTCAGTTGGTAGAGTGCCTGCTTCGCAAGCACAAGGCCCTGGGTTCAATCCCCAGCACCACAAAAAAAAAAAAAAAGTTTCTAAAAATTAAAATGGACTCATGAAAAGACCAATAACTGAAGTCCTGAAACGCAACAAACCTCTTCCATTTAAAACTTAGTTTTATTTTTGTCATGTCATGCTGGGGATCAAACCCAGGGCCTTGGTCACGCTAGACAAACACTACCTCCGAGCTATATCTGCAGATGGAAATAATGTTTAAAGAAAATGACACATCAGCCTGGCTTTGCAGCTGTAATCTCAGGGGCTCCAGAGGCTGAGGAAGGAGGACCACAAGTTCAAAACCAGCCTCAGAAACTTAGCGAGGCCCTAAGCTACTTACTGAGACCCTGTCTCAAAATAAAAAATAAAAAGGACTGATGATGTGGCTTAGTGGTTAAGTAACCCTGGGTTCAATCCCCAGTGTCAAAACAACAGCAACAATAACAACAAAACAGATCAGAAAGCCCTACCTTCCCTACTTTTCTTCTTGGTGGTCTAAATGTGGATGGGCTTTCATCGCCATCTGGTGGTCAATGTATAGATGTGCTCTGATTTAAGAAGATTGGGAGGCACAGAGGAACGTGGTAAGTTTTCCATTCACGCATTTGATTTGAAACGAATGCATGGAATACAAAAACTAAATGGACAAAATAGTTTATTTTTAGGCAATTAGAATGGGGAATGATGTTTTTCATGATGGATTACAGAACCAAAGAAACTATTCTTTAATTCTGCTGGAATTGTTCAACTCACACTCTATAGCATCTATGCACTTTGAACCAACTTTAAGTAAAGCTGCTTCTGCCATGATTGAGAGGACAGGAAGGTCTGTATTTGCATCCAGTTCTATTTTTTTGCGTAGCCCTACTTGTTCTGCACCTAAAATTTCAACAGTAAGAATGTACTCCTACTTAGGGAGGCCCTGAGCAACTTCGTGAGACTCTTGTTTCAAAATAAAAAATAAAGAAAAGGACTAGGAATGTGGCTCAGTGGTTAAGCATCACTGGGTTTAATCCCTGGTACCAAAATAATAGGAATAAGAATATAAAAAGAATGTACTTATTTCTGTTAGCATTGTCCAATTTCCTATTTTTTAAATTTTTTAAAAAATTTTAGTTCATTGTACACAAATGGAGTACAACTATCATTTTTCTGGTTGTACACAAAGTAGAATCATGCAATTTGCATATACATACATATACAGGGTAATGATGTTTGTTTCATTCAATTATCTTTCCTTCCCTGCCCCCTCCCCACCCCTCATTTTCCTCTATACAATCCATCCCTTCTCCGTTCTTCCTGTACCTCCCCCAACTCCCACTATGTGTCATCAACCCCTTATAAGAGAAATCATTCGGCCTTTGGTTTTTTGGTATTGGCTTATCTCACATAACATGATCTTCTCCAATTCCATCCATTTGCCTGCAAATGTCATAATTTTATTATTCTTTATGGCTGAATAATATTCCATTGTGTACATATACCACAGTTTCTTTATCCATTCATCTGTTGAAGGGCATCTAGGTTGGTTCCACAATCTAGCTATAGTGAATTGAGCTGCTATAAACACTGATGTGGCTGCATCACTGTAGTATGCTGATTTTAAATCCTTTGGGTATAGGCCAAGGACTGGGATAGCTGGGTCAAATGGTGGATCCATTCCAAGTTTTCTGAGGAATCTCCACACCGCTTTCCAGAGTGGCTGCACCAATTTGCAACCCCACCAGCAATGTATGAGTATACTTTTTTTCCCACATCCTTACCAACACCTATTATTGCTTGTATTCTTGATAACAGACATTCTAATTAGGGTGAGATGATATCTTAAGGTAATTTTGATTTGCATTTCTCTTATTACTAGGGATGTTGAACATTTTTTCATAAATCTGTTGATTGCTTGTAAATCCTCTTCTGTGAAGTGTCTGCTCATTTCCTTAGCCCATTTATTGATTGGGTTATTTGTATTCTTGGTGTAGAGTTTTTTGAGTTCTTTGTTTATTCTGGAGATTAGTGCTCTATCTGACCTGTGTGTGGTAAAGATTTTCTCCCACTCTGAAGGCTCTCTCTTCACATTGCTGATTGTTTCCTTTGCTGAGAAAAAGCTTTTTAGTTTCAATCTATCCCAATTATTGATTCCTGCTTTTATTTCTTATGCTTTGGGAGTAATGTTAAGGAAGTCTGGTCCTAGGCCAATATGATGCAGATTTGGACCTACTTTTTTTTCTATTAGGTGCAGGGTCTCTGGTCTAATTCCTTGGTCCTTGATCCACTTTGAGTTTAGTTTTGTGCAGGGTGAGAGATAGGGGTTTAGTTTCATTTTGCTGCATATAGATGTCCAGATTTCCCAGCACCATTTGTTGAAGAGGCTATCTTTTCTCCATTGTATGTTTTTGGCTCCTTTGTCAAGTATGAGATAACTGTATTTATGTGGGTTTATCTTTGTGTCCTCCATCCTGTACCATTGGCCTACATGTCTGTTTTGGTGCCAATACCATGCTGTTTTTGTTACTATTGCTCTGTAGTATAGTTGAAGGTCTGGTATTGTGATAACGCCTGCTTTGCGCTTCCTGCTAAGGATTGCTTTAGCTATTCTGGATCTCTTATTCCTCCAAATGAATTTCATGATTGCTTGCCCTATTTCTATGAGATCCATCATTGGGATTTTAATTGGAATTGCATTGAATTTGTATAGCACTTTTGGTAATATGGCTGTTTTGATAATATTAATTCTGCCTATCCAAGAACATGGGAGATCTTTCCATCTTCTAAGGTTTTCTTTAATTTCTTTCTTTAGTGTTCTGTAGTTCTTGTTGTAGAGTCTTTCACCTCTTTTGTTAAATTTACTCCCAGGTTTTTTGTTTTTTTTTTTTAGGCTATTGTGAATGGGGTAG
>JAJEJO010000202.1:1029443-1090882 GCA_020662805.1 Glaucomys volans | reverse complement strand
CACTTATGAATAAGAATGCATTAGATTTATGAGTGTTGAATTTACATACATCTACTTGACTGAATTCATTTATGAGTTCTAGAAGTTTTCTGGTGGAATTTTTTGGCTCCTGTAAATATAGAATCATATCATCTGCAAATAGTGATAGTTTAAGTTCTTCTTTTCCTATTCAAATCCCTTTTATTTCTTTAGTCTGTCTAATTGCTCTGGCTAGAATTTCAAGGATGATGTTGAATAGAAGCAGCGAAAGAGGGCATCCCTGCCCTGTTCCAGCTTTTAGAGGGAATGCTTTCAGTTTGTTTTTTTTTTTTTCCTTCCATTTAGAATGATGTTGGCCGTGGGCTTAGCATAGATAGCCATTACAATGTTGAGGTATGTTCCTACTATCCCTATTTTTTCTAGCGTTTTGAGCAAAGAAGGGGTGCTGTATTTTATCAAATGCTTTTTCTGCATCTATTGAAATAATCATGTGGTTCTTGACTTTAAGCCTGTTGATGTGGTGAATTACATTTATAGTTTTCCAGATGTTCAACCAACCTTGCATCCCTGGGATCATGGTGCACTATCTTTTTAATATGTTTTTGTGTGCGATTTGCTAAAATTTTGTTAAGGACTTTTGCATCTATGTTCATTAGGGGTATTGGTCTGAAATTTTCTTTCCTTGATGTGTCTTTGTCTGGTTTTGGCATCAGGGTGATATTTAATTTCATAGAATGAGTCTGGAAGGGTTCCCTCCTCTTCTATCTCATGGAATACTTTGAGGAATATTGGAATGACTTCTTCTTTGAAGGTCTTGTAGAACTCAGCTGAGAATCCATCTGGCCCTGGACTTTTCTTGGTAGGTAGGCTCTTGATGATTTCTTCTATTTCATTTCTTTAAATTGATCTATTTAAATTGTGTATGTCCTCCAGATTCAGTTTGGGTGGATCATATGTCTCTAGAAACCTATCGATGTCTTTGAGATTTTCTATTTTGTTGGAGTATAGTTTTTCAAAATAGTTTCTAATTATGTTTTGTATTTCGATAGTGTTCATCAATAGTTCCGTTTTCATCTCTCCTTCTCTTTGTTAGTGTGGCTAAGGGTTTATCAATTTTGTTTATTTTTTCAAAGAACCAACTTTTTGTTTTGTCAATTTTTTGAATAGTTTCTTTTGTTTCAATTTCATTGATTTCAGCTCTGATTTTAATTATTTCCTGTTTTCTGCTACTTTTGGTGCTAATCTGTTCTTCTTTTTCTATGGCTTTGAACTGTAATGTGAGGTCATGTATTTGTTCACTTTTAATTCTTTTGTTGAATGCTCTCCATGCAATGAATTTTCCTCTTAGTACTGCTTTCATGGTGTCCCAGAGATTTTGATATGTTGTATCGTTGTTCTTGTTTACTTCTATGAATGTTCTTATTTCCCCCCGATGTCTTCTGTTATCCATACATCATTCAATAGTGTATTATTTAATCTCCAGGTGTTGTAATAGTTTGTTTTTTATTTTATTATTGATTTCTAATTTCATTCCATCATGATCTGGCAGAATGCAAGATAAAATCTCTATCTTTTTGTACTTGCTAAGAGTAGCTTTGTGGCATAACATACGGTCTATTTTAGAGAAGGATCCATGTGCTGCTGAGAAGAAAGTATATTCATTTGTTGCTGGATGGAATACTCTATATACGTCTGTTAAGTCTAAATTATTGATTGTGTCATTGAGATCTATGGTTTCTTTGTTCAATTTTTGTTTGGAAGATCTGTCCAATAGTGAGAGAGGTGTATTAAAGTCACCTAGGATTATTGTGTTGTAGTCTATTAGGTTCCTGGAATTGAGAAGTATTTGTTCAACATACATGGATGCGCTATTATTTGGGGCATAAATATTTATGGTCGTTATGTCTTGCTTATTTGTGCTTCCCTTAAGCAGTATGAAATGACCTTTTCCCTTCTGACTAACTTTGGCTTGAAGTCTGCCTTATCTGAAATGAGAATGGAAACCCCTGCTTTTTTACTGAGTCCACGTGTGTGGAATGTTTTTTCCCATCCTTTCACTTTCTGCCTGTGAATGTCCTTTTCTATGAGATGAGTCTCTTGAAGGCAGCATATTGTTGGGTCTTTCTTTTTAATCCAATCTGCCAGTCTATGTCTTTTGACTGATGAGTTTAGGCCATTAACATTCAGGGTTATGATTGAGATATGATTTGCATTCCCGGTCATTTTGACTTATTTTGGCTTTTAACTTGACTTGGTTTCTTCTTTAATTGGCTATTTCTTTAAGGGAATTCCTCCCTTTGCTGGGTTACATTGCTATTTTTCATTTCTTCCTCTTGGAATATTTTGCTGAGAATGTTCTGTAGTGCTGGCTTTCTATTTGTGAATTCTTTTAGCTTTTGTTTATCATGGAAGGATTTAATTTCGTCATCAATCCTAAAGGTAAGTTTTTCTGGGTATAAGATTCTTGGTTGGCATTCATTTTCTTTCAGAGCTTGAAATATGTTGTTCCAGGCCTTTCTCGCTTTTATGGTCTGGACTGAGAGAGCTGCTGTTATCTGTATTGGTTTCCCCCTGTATGTAATCTGATGCTTTTCTCTTGCAGCCTTTAAAATTCTATCTTTATTTTGTATGTTAGGTATTTTCATTATAATGTGCCTTGGTGTGGATCTGTTGTAATTTTGTGCGTTTGGTGTCCTGTAAGCCTCTTGTATTTGATTTTCCATCTAATTCATCAGATTTGGAAATTTTCTGATATTGTTTAATTGAACAGATTATTCATTCCTTTGGTTGTATCTCTGTGCCTTCCTCAATCCCAATAATTCTTAAATTTGATCTTTTCATGATGTCCCATATTTCTTGGAGGTTCTGTTCATGATTCCTTACCATCTTCTCTGTTTGGTCGACTTTGTTTTCAAGATTAAATATTTTGTCTTCATTGTCTGAGGGTCTGTCTTCCAAGTGATCTAGCCTGTTAGTTATGCTTTCTATTGAGTTTTTAATTTGGTTTATTGTGACCTTCATTTCAAGGATTTCTGTTTGTTTGTTTGTTTCAGAATTTCTATCTCTTTATTGAAATGATTTTTTGCTTCCTGCAGTTGCTCTTTTAGCTGATTATTCATTGCCTGAATTTGCTCTCTCATTGCATCGTTCACTTCTCGGATCATTTTAATTATGTACATTCTGAACTCCCTTTCTGACATTCCTTCTACCATGTTGCCATTGGGTTCTATTGATACAGCATCTAAGTTTGTTTGGGACACTTTCTTTCCTTGTTTTCTCATGTTGCTAATGTATCTTCCTCTCTAGCAGTGTGAATCAGAGGTATTACAGTTTCCATTTAAAGACTTATTATGTCCCTGCAGATTTTCAATACCTCACCTTGAAGAGATTAATATTATCAACACACCATATAAACAATATGTGTCCTTAAACCATATATACCCTATTTAGATATTAACTGTTGTCATAATATACAGAGATGAGTTCACATTATTATCTATAGCAAAACCAATAGGTTTGCAATAGGGAACACAATTTCAAATGGTGGAAAAAGAGGATGAGGAGGGGTGTAGAATATAACGTTAATAAGATAGGAAGTGAGTCTATATATGTACTATGTCTTAGGAATAATGAAAGCGGGATTAAAAGAAGTAGGTTGTCAGCATGAGAAAAGAGAGAGTCTCCAAGGAAACAGATAAATAAGAGGAGGATAGAGTGATAAGAATATTAATAAAAGAAAAAAGTAGGAATATAGTAGGTATAATAGGAATAACCATAATGCTATTTTAAAAAAAAGAGTTCTGCAATAAAATTATACTGTTCTGCTCAAACCTCCTATTTTTCTGTAGTCTGTTGCCTGAAAGGTGCTTGATGATGTGGTGCTTGGGCCTGTGGGGAAGGTTGAGCCACTGGTCCTCTGAGCTCCTCCAGGCTGGTCTTCCCACCCGGAGTAGGCCTGGTCTTGGGCCTGTGGAGAAGGTCGAGCGCCTGGTTCTCTGGGCTCCTCCCAGCTAGGTCTCTCAAAAGGTATTTTTAAAATGAAATGACATAATAAATAAAATTCATTTGAACAGCACATACCTCTATAGGCTATTCCAATTTCCTATTATTTGAAATTGCATATAATTTTATATGCTTTGTAGCCCTAAAGTCTTAGGGTGGTGATGTGGTGGGGAAAAAATGTACGGTGGAGGAAAAGCAGCTGGTAATGCTGGGCACCAAGTTGTTCCAGCATTCTACCGTCTGCACATGGCTGGATTGTACTTGGTGTTAGGTTGGGCCAGGTGTCCAGTTCAGGTCAATGAGGTATGAGTTAAAATTTTAAATATCCCAGACGTGCATGGTGACATGCACCTGCAATCCCAGTTACTTACTAGGGAGGCCAAGGCAAGAGAATTGCAAGTTTGAGGATAGCCTGGGCAACTTAGTGAAACCCTGTCTCAAAATTTAAAAGGGGGGCTTTTGGGGGTGCTGGGGATATAGTTCAGTGGCATCCCAGGACCTCCCACACATGCAAGATTCTAAATATCCTTAAGATTCTAGGCAGTTAGTTAACATTTGATAGAAAGGCAGCAGAGTAGCTCTCATAATATTCAGCAATTTAGGGGTTAATTTCCTTAGTCATTTCTCCAATAGAACAGATGAGACACTCAATATACCACAAGCTCAATATCACCCTCTCCTATAATAAATATGACAAATGGTATGAGATGTGGTAATATATAATGAAATTATTTTTTCACACTTACCAGAACATATTTAGCCTCCTAAATAAAGGCTGCCTTTCAAAGTAGTCAACTTGGGCATTATTTCATCAATGCTCTAGCACTCAGAATGCTGTAGAAATCTTAAGCCTCTATATTTTCCCAGTCACCCAATGTCTTTGATTGTTGGACAGAGACAAAGATTGTCCAAACTTTTGTCAGACTCCTTAAATGTCTCCCAGGTAACTTTTGTAAAAATTCCCCATCTTTGATATCTGATTATCCTTGATATTGGATCAGGTTCCTCATCCTCCACCAATCCCCAGGTTATGTCTAACCACCCTGGCCTTTCTTTAGCCAGAATTTTCTTAGGCTAGGCAGAATACTCCTTACCTCTGATATTCCCTTTTAGTAATTTTTCATCCACTGAGCCCCACCCTATGCCTTGGCTACAAATTCTCACTTGCCCATGCTATATTGGGAATTGAGTCCCATCTCCCTCCCCTGTTTAATGACCCCACTGAAGTAGTCCCTGCACTTATTTCAATGGTCCTATAAAGCCTTCCTAACTGTGCTTTAACAAGTATCACTAAATAATTTTTTTAATACTGGCCCCACCTGATAAACTACTCTAAGAAGCTATATAGAATCCTCAGCCCTATAAGTATTTGATATAACCAGGATGAGTTCTAAGACCTTCATGTCCACAAGTCACATTGAACCTGATCCTACCCTTTTTATATTGGATTGCTTAATGCTCAAATTTAGGGTCAACCCTTCAGTGATACAAGTTCCTCAAAGACCTGGTTTTCTCCATTGAACCTTTGAACAGGGCTACTTTGTGTAGTGAAGAGCTTACTGGTTACCTCTGTCTCCTGCTACATAGTTTCCTTTCCTTCCCATCCCATGTAAGCTCCTTGACCCTCCTAGTCACAGTTGTGACTCTCAGTCATAACTTTGCTGCATGACCATCCAGCTGATCAGACTATCAGGCATTTAACATGAACTTTTGTTTGAAAAAGGTAAGTCAAGCCTCTTCACTCTCAATTTATGATCAAGGATAAAATAATTCAATTTCAGTTTGGAATCTCTCTTAAATATAAACTCTGGGTCTGTGGGGGTTCATGTTCAACTTGACAGTTTGAACAGCATCTCTGTCCTCTCCCTGGGATTCTGCTATTACCAAGGAAGAAAACTGGAAAAAGAATGAAAGACTGGATGAAGTATTGCTGCATGTGGAGGACTTGCAGAAAGGGGTGACATAGAGCACTGCTGCCAGCCACCAGGGCCTGATTCTACCCCACTCCAGAGTCTCCATTCGAGTCCCACTCCTTATAGTAGAAATTCCTCTAACTTTATATTTAAACCAATTTGATAGAGGTTCTGTTTCTTGCAATCAAATTAGTATAAATCAATACTCCAAGCTTCTTGTATACTTCTTGAGAAAGTGATAAAAGAAGATAGATGTGTTCAGAATCAGTTCATAAGCCAACTACAAAATTAATTTTACTATATTATAATCACCTTTTATGATTTTGGTGACATTTATATAGTAAATATTCAGTAAATGCCTACTCTGTACAATGTACAGTGCTTGTCAATCTAATGAATGGGAAGATTAGTAGGAGCTAACAGTTTCTTTGGGAAAAGAAACAAAGAACATAAATAACAATACATACAAATTCTCATGACAAAAGGTTAATAAGGGTGCTTTGGGATCGGGAGAAATGTGATTCATTTTTTTAGACATTTTATTTATCAAATGTTGAAATGCTAACAAAATGCTGAGAACTATTTTATGATCTGAAGATGCAATGTAGAATAAAGCATAATCCTTTATTTCAAGGAGCTTAAGTATTATCACAAGGGTAAACGCAAGCATATTTGCTAGCCAAAGGAGGCTATGTGTTGAGGTTGTGGATGAAATGAAAAGTCACCGAGAAGAGGTGATATTTAGGTTGATATTGAATGACACAAAGGCTCAATAAATTAGATGAAGATGGCTGAGAATTAAAACAACTCAAGTAAAAAAGACAGGTGTTTAGACAGTTTTTAAAATTTTTGATTAAGATGTATCAGTTATACATATCAATAGGGTTCAGTGTGTTATTTTCACACATACATACAGTATACACTGATCAAATCCAACTTCCCTTTATTCACCCCCACATTAATCTCTAGTAATCACTACCCTATATTCAGATTAACTTTTTTCCTCACATATGAGAAAGAATATGTGATCCTTGTCTTTCTGAGGATGGCTTATGTCACTTAACACAATGACCTCCAGTTCTATCCATTTTGCTGCAAATGACAAGATTGAACCCAGCGGTGCTCTCCCACTGAGATATACCTCCAGCCATTTTTATTTTTTGTTTTGAGACAGGGTCTTGCTAAGTTGCCCAGGCTGGCCATCCTCCTGCCTCAACCTTCTGAGTAGGTGTGATTACAGACATGTAATTATACCATGTAAACTGGTATAGTTTTTGTCTTCATATTGGCCCTTGATTGATATAATGAATCAGAGGAAGGATTTAGGAATGATACCACATAAAATACCAACCATAATATGAAAAAGTTAAATGATTTGACTTCATAAATGTTAAAGACTTTTGTTTTTTTAATGATAAAAAACAGTGGGGAGATGCAGACAGATGTGAGTAGTGGAAACAGAACATGAAGTTAAGGGAGTAATTCTTTACAATGGGCCCACTGTGCTGACCTCCACGTTTCTTTCCAAGAAGGAACTTACCTGCAGCCCTGCCTGGCTTAGGTAGACAGGGTATGTCACATTCCTCAGCAAACTACTTATTATCTGCAAGGGAATACAGGCAGAAATAATGTTGATAAGAGGAAACCAAGTTACTTTGAAGGGAGAGACTTTTATGACTCTTTTCACAGATCAGATTCTGGAAGATAAGGATAATTCTCCTAATCATAAAACCTATAAGAATGTATGATTAAGAATCCAATTAGAACTGGCCAGCAAGGTGAGTTGTCATTGAAGTGGGGATTTGAAAGTCTGATGTCATCCTGCTGTCAGTCAAAAGTCAAGAGATGGACCTGGGTGGGATTCTCTGGAAGCTTTTCTTGGATTCCCAATAAAACTGGAGTGTAGGAAAGACACACTGTCCCTCTACTCCCTGAGATGACTCACTCCCTTGAGAATGTCCCCTTTCCCCTTTGCCTATCCCTTGAATAAACTCATTCCTGTTACTCTGAGCACTTTATCTGAAATCATTCTGACATGATGGCTAGAATCGAGGTTTGTAGGACCAGGGGGTCTTCCCTCTGCATCTGTTTTCTGGAAGGCCCCAGCCCTGTAACACTATCAGATTGCTCCCGCATCACAGGAGGCCTATCTCTTCTCACTTCTGAATCCCAGCGGCTTGGGAGGCTGAGGCAGGAGGATCCTGAATTCAAAGCCAGCCTCAACAACCTAGCGGGTCCCTAAACAATTCAGCAAGAACCTATCTCTAAATATAAAAAATGGGCTGGTAGTGTGACTCAGTGGTTAAGTGCCCCTGGGTTTGATCCTCTGTACCAAAAACAAAACAAAACAAAAAAAAACAAAAAAAAACCCAACAACCAAAAACAGTGAGGCACAGTGGCACATGCCTGTAATCCCAGCAGCATGGGAGGCTGAGGCGGGAGGATTGTGAGTTCAAAGCCAGTCTCAGCAATGGTGAGGTGTTAAGCAACTTAGTGAGACCCAGTTTCTAAATAAAATATAAAATAGAGCTGGGGATGTGGCTCAGTGCCCCTGAGTTCAATCCCTGGTACCCCCCCCCCCAAAAAAAGACCAAAAACAAACAAACAAAAAAATAAATTTGTGAAACAAGAACTCAGAAGGAAATTGGTGAGGCCTGCAGCCTACACGAATCCCAGCAGCCAGCAGAAGCCAGGAATCTAGTTTCATCTCAAAACTCTGGTTTCAGTCCTATTTAGAAAATAAAGAGACAATTCAGTCTAGTAGAAAATATTTGCAATAGACTTAGCTAACAAGGAACTTGTGTGCAGAATATATAAAGTATCTAAAAATTAAGATGCTGGGTGCAGAGACACATGCCTATCATCCCAGCAACTCAGGAGGCTGAGGCAGGAGGATTGTGAGTTCAAAGCTAGCGTCAGCAATTTTGTGAAGCAACTTAGAGAAACCCTGTCTCAAAATAAAAGATAAAAAGGGCTGGGGATATGACTCAGTGGTTAAGCACCACTGGGTTCAATCCTTGGTTCCAAGCATAAATAAATAAATAAACAAATAAAATAAAAAATAAGATTGTATCAAGTTGCTAGGGTTGCCATAACAAAATACCACTGAGTGGCTTAAATAACAAAAATTTATTTTCCCACAGTTCTGGAGACTAGAAGTCTAAGATCAAGGCGTAGGCAGGTTTCCTTTCTTCTGAGGCCTCTCTCCTTGACTTGAAGATGCTGCTTCTCACTGTGTCCTTGCATGGTTTTCCCTGTGTGTGCCTGTCTGTCTACAAATCTCCTCTTCTTATGAAAACAAAGGAGGTACTGGCATTGTATGGCCAGAGCATTCTCTCTATTGCAATAGTTCCTCTCTTTCTCCTGCAATGAAGCCTCTTCTTACTCAAGACTGGATTTGATTTGATTTGCCATTTCCTTCCCACTTACCATGTGTTCAGAGTGGCAAAACAGAATAGGAATTAAGCAAGTAAATATCTTAACAGCCATCTACAACTCTGTAAGGTACACATTTTGCAGGTCCTGCTACATATTTTTTCAGGCCCAGTGCAAAATGAAAATGCAGGCTGTCTTGTTCAAAAAAGCAGGGTTAAAATGCCAATAAAGGAACTAAAATAGTTTTTGCCTTTTCTTTCATTATCTTCACAACTTATGTGTCTTTTACTTTTTATTAAATGTTCTTTTAAATTTAAGCATTTTAAACTTAACTATTGGCATGAAATTTTACCATTCATCTTTAAAATGTACAATGCCAATTTAAATGCAAAGATGTGGAATCTCCAAAATACACAATATGTGCTTCTTAGCTTGTGCATGCATATACATTTTGTTTTCAATGGAAGGGCAAAAATGTACAAGATTAACTTTTTTTTTTTGGTACTGGGGATTGAATCCAAGGTCTTGCACATGATGCTAGGCAAGCACTCTGCCACTGAGCTACATTCCCAGGCCCTTTGTTCATTTCTTGACATTTCTACCATCTGTCTCCTTCCAGCGTACTAAAGAATGAGGAAGGATTGAAGGGAAAAGCAACTATGAATTCCCCTGTATTGTCCTCTCCTATGACATTTATAGTGGAAGTGGTTTATTTTAGTCAGCTTTTTTTTTACTGTTGCTACTGAAAGACCCGACCAGAACAACTACTGAGGAGGAAAGGTTCATTTAGGGGCTCATGGTTTCAGAGGTTTTAGTCCACAGAAGGCTGGCTCCATTCCTTGGGGATCAAGGTGAGGTAGAACATCATGGCAGAAGTGTGTAGCAGAGGGAAGCAACTCATGCGATGATCAGAAAGCAGAGAAAGAGGTCTCCACTTGCCTGGTACAAATCTATACCTGAAAGCCATGCCCCCAATTCCCACCTCCTCCAGTCACACCCTACCACTTCAGTTACCACTCAGTTAATCCCTATCAGGAAATCAATCCACTGATTGGGTTAAGACTCCCACAACCCAATCATTTCTCCTCTGAACCTTCTTGTCCTGTCTCACACAAGAGCTTTTGGGGGATTCCACATCTAAACAGCAGTTGGTTCATATGGGGGAGTAACATGAATAAGGAAAAATGTAAGTAAGTTCCCTTGTTGTTTATGTTTCTTAGAATATTGTTGAGTTCTTTTGACATTCAAAGTAAATTCTTGTTTGGATGAAAAATGTGGCTTCTTGGGGCTGAGGGCCAAACCCAAATCCCCAGTCACAGCCCAACACACTCACCTGCACTCTCCTTGAGCCTCTCAGAAACTCCATCCCCTCCACCAACTGCATCCCCTCATTCTTGTGCGAACTACCATCCTCTATCACTTGGATTATAGCAATAATGTACTGAGTCATCTCTCTGTATTTGTTCTTTTTCTGTAACCTGTTCTACACATTGCAGCCAGAATGGTCTTTTCAATACCAAACCTGATCATGTTATCCCCACTGTTTTAAAAAAGCCCTTTGGAGTTTTGTTCTTACTTTTTTGTTCCAATTTCATTTTGCAGCATGCTCCACATAGTGCTCTCCGTTCCTGAGCACGGGCCTTGCTGCTCTTTGCTTACCCCATTTCTTGTCTGCCCATCTGAACTTGCTTGATCTCAACTGATTACCCTGTTTTAGTTAGCTTTTTCACTGCTGTGACCAAAAGATCTGACAAGAACAATATTAGGGGAGGAAAAGTTTATTTGGCGCTCATGGTTTCAGAGGTCTCAGTCCACAGATGGAAGACTCCACTTCTCAATGCCTGAGGTAAGGCAGGACATAATGGTAGAAGGGTGTGGTGAAGGAAGGCAGCTCAGAAAATGACTTCCAGGGAGCAGAGACACTGCAGACCAGGTACAAAACATACCCCAAAGACATGGCCCCAAGGACCCACCTCTTCCAGCTATACCCTACCAGCCTACAACTACCAGTAACCCAGGTAATTCTATCAGGGTATTAATACACTGACTAGGCTAAGGCTCTTAAAATCCAATCATTTCACCTCTAAACTTTCTTACAGTGTCTCACACATGAGCTTTTGGAGGACACCTAATATCTAAACCAAAATATCCTATTTTCTTTCTTTTTTCCCCTTTAAAAATTACCCTAATTCTTTAGATTCTTTCATGGAGAACACTTTCCTACCTCCATCTGCCTATTCAAATTAAATCTCACTCATCCTTCAGATTGAACTTCAAATAGTCTTTCCTTGAGGAAATGCTGACAAGCTCAAATTTTCTAATTATCTTTCTTCTAGAACTGACTACCTCTCCTCGTAATACTCACCACAGTTGTGATATTATGTTTTTGTGGTTATTTTGATTGCCTTCCTTTTCCAAAGTATAAGCAGAGAGAAGAAATCCTTTTCTACATACATTTTTTCCCTTCATCACACTTACTGTGAGTGGTGACTGATTATTTATTCATGAGATTTCCTGAATGATGTTTCTTCCATATCAAACCATGTCTCTTTTATTTACTATTATTTTGTCCTACTCCTCCACATGTAGAACCTTTCCTGATACATACCAGGAACTCAATGATTAATCAATCCTTGAATGAAATGATAGCCCAGCTGTTCAGACTTCTAAATTCTAAAGAATTGCTGATTTTGATGAGTGCCTAAGTGGCATTGAAAATAAACGCTGGGGCACAGCTGTAATCCCAGTTGCTTAGGAGACTGAGGTAGGAGGATCATGAGTTCAAAACCAGCCTCAGCAACTTAGCAAAACCCTAAGCAACTTAGTGACACTGTCTCAAAATAAAACAAATAAACAAAAATCGACTGGGAATGTGGCTCAGTATTAAGCACCCCTGGACTCAATCTCCAGTACCAATAAATAAATAAATAAATAAATAAATAAATAAACCTATTTTTTACATGTCTGAGCACTCCTTCCTTTTTCCTTTGTCTTGCAACTTAATCTCAGTCTCTTTCAAAATCGCAAATGCAGTACAGGTGTAATCCTCTGGCCATTTGAGGTAGGGATTTGGAGGGATTCACCTGATCTTACTGTAGCATATTATCTACTTTCTTTATCTTCACTCATCAGTGGACCCTCTTTCCCCAATATAGTTTTTGCAAAAATCCCCTTCTTCTCTTTTTGGGCCAGTCTTATGTTATTTCCAACATCTGGTATGGTTTATGGGGACTCTTACTTAGAAAAAGAAGCTCTTTCCAGACCACAATATAAATTTCTAGTAAAAGCAAATGAATGAATATAGCATGAAGAACCATTTCATAAGGAAGTTGCCCCGGAAGTGGGCTGCTGTAGTAAAAGGAGGCATTTGCCTGTTACTTAGTCCCCATAGCCTGATCACTCCTGCCCAATCAGGAACTTTCCGTCACATTGTGTGGTTTGCTCTTCCAGTGCTCAGCAGACTGTATAGATTATAATATGTGCATTGGCACTTGTTATATAGCAAGTGCAAACAGCTGGGCTTCTTGTGTTCAGCCAGTGCCAAGATAGAATTCCTCATAAGACTATTAAACTGCTTTTGCAGTTAGTAACATCAGTGACTGGGAAATCAAACATTTTATCTAGTGGTTTGTTAACTTTTTGCTATTTTCCAGATGTTTTCTAGGGCTATTTCTCAGATATTGATTTGTGGCGGCGTTGATGTTTTCTTTCTATAGCATTTTATTATTTTCGAGCAGTGATATTTAATTTAGTTGGGGGGAAATGTCTTTTCCAAACTCCTTGTTTCTGATGACACACAGTTACTCTGTGTCTTATGTTAATCCCACAAACTATGGGACTTGGCCAGATATAGACATGACTAGACAAAAGCAGCTTTAGAAGAGCCGCTGTACCAGACTTCCACTTTTATTGAGCCTTCCAGATACACTGATAGAGGCCCATGGCATGTTAGAATCAGCAACATTCTTATTCGGACCCCCTCTTATTCACAACAGCTTAATAACTGGAACTCATAGATGCTAAGTATTGGGACCCTGGGCCATACAGCTAGCTATAGGTGAAATCGAAACTGGAACCAGATCTCACAGATACAGCAGAGAGAAAACCATTTTTCCTTACCTCTTAACCCTGGAGGCATGTGTATGAATTCACCAGTCCAAAATTCATTCATTGGCAAAGAAGTATCTTGATAGCATTTGCTTTTTTTTTTTGGCTACTGGGGCCAGGCAAGCACTATGTCACTGAGCACATTCCCTAGCCCCACTCTCAACAGCATTCTGGGGAGGCAGGACACCCTCCTGCTGGATCTTCAGAGCTATCACTGGGCCCCATGGCCAAACCTGCTGTGTGGGGCACTGCCCTCTCCCTTCCTACAGGCTCATGCTGCTGAGGTGTCACGTGGTGGAATGGCAAATGCTACTTGATCTTTGTCTCCACTCTCTATCCCTACTTTCTCTTCATAATTTCCTCCACACCACACAAACTCACCAAGGGCCTCTTAACACTTTCTCCATCCACGGTGAGAGTTCAATCAAGTTCAGTGTGCTGTGAGGCAGAAAAGTTTGGAGAGTTTGACAACAGTTTATAAATAACTCAGGGTAGAGGTTGCCGACAATGGGAAGTATATATGGGAAACGCCAGCATTACAAAAATGTATTCTTTGAAAATGAAGAATGACAGCATCCAGACCAATCCCCCCAAAGCTTAACAGAAATTCTCATAAAATTGCAGGTAAGCTTACAATATATTATACAAGTTTTAAACTCTGGAGCTGGGCCGAAAATGTCACCTGCTTTAGGTCTTCACATAGACGCTTAAGAGCTGCAGAGCAATACAACTGACCAGCAAAACACTTTTAGATTTGGTTGTAATCACTGTAATCTATAGACTGTCAACTTGGGGGTAACTGGTAAAGTAATTTGTGGTCTCTTTTTGTCTGTTTTAATTGATGATTTTTCTCTGCAGCTAGACTTACAGGAGAAATTGAAACACAGCTGCTGCATAATAAATCCACAAAGTGAAATACGTGGTGTCCAGCAAATAATGAGAAGGCCCCCAGAACAGCTCCTCTAACAATCCTGTTGGCTTCCCTTACTGGAATCCTTCCTTGTGGGCTCAGTGATGATTCATGCATTGAGGGCAGAGGGATGTGGGATTCAAAGCCACATTGGGGCAAGAAAGGAGCCCAGAGCATGTTGTTGAGAATTAGTCAGGTGAATTAACAATAGCATGAGACCTGGAATGAGCTCGGAAATTTGAGTCAAAGCTCAGTCCTTTGAGAACATACCTGATTAATCTTATTTGATTACGGTTAACTCTTTTACTATTTGTCAGCATGCATACACTTAGACTCGTTGGCACCACTGTCCAGTACAGAACTTATTTATAGTCAGTGGACTGTGGCTATCCATTCTGGATCATATTTAAGTGGAATCTTTCCCTCAGGCAGGCCTGGTCAGACTGTACCGCACATTTACTATCCAAGGCCCTCCTGTCCCAAGTGCCTGGCTCACCAGCCCACTCCCTCTACATTCCATCCTCTTAGCCTCTTGGCTGCTGGTGTTGATGCCTCTCTGCGGTTTGGGTCCTCACCCTACTCTTCCAGCTTAATATAGCCTTTTCTGGTTTTTGAGTTTGCTGTTTTCTCTCATCCACACTCTCATCCTGAAGTATAATCTCAGGATGAGAAAACCATTCTACACTTGGCTTTGGCATCCTGCCCTTAGGAAGCAATGGTAGTATGGTAGTGAGTAGCTTTTTTTTTTTTTTTTTTTTTTTGGTGGTGCTGTGATTAGAACTCTGGGCCTTGCGCACATGGTAGACAAGTGCTTTACCACTGAGCTCTATCCCTAACCAGTAAGTAACATTTAAAAAGAAGTTTTCTATCCACAAGGTTGAAGGAGAGTTTGGATATGTAAGGGGGGATGGGGAAATGAGGAGGTGGGCACAATTACCTGTGCATATTGTTCAGTTATTCAAATAAGTACATTCCTCAAGTGCCCCAGAGGAATACAATCTGATCGTATCAACATGTTGCTTTATTAAAATATTCTGTATTCATTTGGTACATACATTCCATTTGCCTATTAAACTCAGCTTCTCCAGGGCAGAGAATGAAACTTATTTCTCTTATTTCCCTAGCTGAATAGGCACTCTATTTTTTAAAGTGACCAACTGACAGATCCACCAAACCAAAGCCTGCATGTTAGGAAGTGTGAGCTGTTGATTTGGGTACAGGTGTCAAAACCTATTTAGAGGACAATCCCTGTAGACCTGGTCAATCACACGATGTGGGCATCATTCCCTCTATTTACCCATTCAACCACACAACACTGGCATTTTATTGAGGCAAAATTCCATTAAAATAAGTATCAAGTAATACTCCATCAACAGAACCAACACTGGGGATGAGTGGGAGGTATGAATTAGACCCGGCTCAGGCATGATGCTGAATGCTGAACCAAGGAAAGAGGACTTAAGGGTTCAATCTCTCTTGCGTGTTTAAGTCCTCTTTCCTTGGTTCAGCATTCAGCATCATGCCTGAGCCAGGCCTAATTCATACCTCCCACTTATCTCCCAGGAGCCTCTTTCTGCACTATTCTTTTCCTGTTCGAAGGGGCCATTTCTTGTTCCTCCAGCATTGTCGGTGCTTCTGCCTCCAGGCTAAAGCTGGCTGTCCCACACAGCAGTATCACATATCTTCATCATTCTCATCTTTCAAGGCCCAGTTTATTTATTTTTTATTTTTGGTACTAGGGATTGAATCCTGGGGCACTTAATCACTGAGCCACATCCCCAGCCCTATGTCTTTCTTTCTTTCTTTCTTTCTTTCTTTCTTTCTTTCTTTCTTTCTTAAGATAGGTCTTGCTAAGTTACCTAGGGGCCTCACTAAATTGCTGAGGTTGACTTTGAACTTGCGATCCTCTTGCCTCAGCCTCCAGAGTTGCTGGGATTACAGGCTTGCACCACCATGCTCAGCTGAGGCCCACTGTAAAGGTGCCTTGTCTGTGGATCTTTTCTGAACATCTCCCTGGAAGTGCTATCTGCAACCTCTGTTTTTCCACCATATTTTATGCTTTTACATGTCTTGGGACACCTATCACTTTCTACCTTTTTTCATTCCATATGTTTACCTGCACTACCTGGTTAAGTGCTCTAGGCCAGACACCTGGATTTTAATATCAGATTTGGACATTTATATCATCTTGATTATTAATTTGCTTAAGTCTTGGGTCCTTCACTGGTAAATTGGTGATAATTGTAACTATCTCATAGGAATTTTTTTGAAAATCAAACAAGGTAATGAGTGTAATACACTTAGCTCTAGATTCACAGTAAATGGTCAAAAATGATAAGTTATTGTGTTATTCTTATTATTGCTATAGTTTCCTTGTGAGATTCCAACTACCCTGAGTGTTAAATCTTTAAATCTTTTCCATAGAAGTCAGCAAACTTTTTCTATAAAAGACCAGCTAGTCAGTATTTTAGGTTTTGCAGGTGATACATCTTTGTTGCCTTTTTAAAAATAATCCTTTAAAAATGTCAATGCATACCTGACTCACAGGTTGTACAAAAACAGGCCACTGTGGTTTGCTGATTGCTACTGTATATTCCATAGCACCTAGATCAGTATTTCCTGCGTGGAAATTTCTTGAGCTGTTGTCTGATTAAACAACGGATTTCACATTGGGCTCTACAGGTGTGCCTCTGCTCTTGTTTTACCTTTTGCAAATGATTCCGTTTTGCTCTCTCCCACACTCTACCCATTCTAAATCCTGATTTTTCCAACAAACCTGATTCTAGAAATAATCTGAATGGAGCCTTGGGTGAGGTGTCCTTTCACACAGTAACCTCTCTGGGTTGTTAGTTTGTCTTTAATCCAGTCTAGCAGGGAAGTCATATGCTGGGAGATCAAGTGCTGAGAGTGTTAGAATAATATTAAATTGCATTTAGGTGGCAGCAGTTGGTTTTTCCATGAATGTGTAAAATCCTTGCTCCCACACTGGCTTTAATTGACTATTGGACAAATTCAACCTTATTGCTGCAAAAGAAAATGAGAATGTTGGTATTTGCATAGCTTCTCTCCCCTTGCTTACTACATTTATATATCAATCCTGAGATAGCATACATTATTTTCTCCTTTGTGCCTTGATTTGATCACAACAGCAAAAATTACCTTTAGGTCATTTTACCATAGGTAACAGGCATCTTACTATTGGTAATATGTGCATAAGAATGAATGACTTACTCTGAGAATTATTATTGCTGTCAATTCAGGCCTTGGCTCTGCTTTAGGAAATAATACAACATAACTAAATTTGAAGCACAAACAATATGTGTTTCATCACCCTTAAAATACTTTCATTATTATTGCACCATCGTCAAGTGGGGTTCATCCCAGGGATGCAAGGTTAGCCGAACATACAGAAGTCAATAATCATAATTCATCACATCAATAGACTTAAAGACAAGAATCACATGATTATCTAAATAGATGCAGAAAAGCATTTGACAAAATACAACATACATTAATGTTCAAAACACTAGAAAAACTAGGGATAATAAGAACATACTTCAACATTGTGAAAGCTCTATAAGACCATGGCCAACATCATTCTAAATGGAGAAAAATTGAAAACATTCCCTCTAAGATCTGGAATAAGCCAAAGATGTCCCCTTTCACCATTTTTATTCAACATTGTCCTTGAAACTCTAGCCAGAGCAATTAGTCAGAAGAAAGAAATTAAAGAGATATGAGCAGGAAAAGAAGAACTCAAACTATCCCTATTTGTTGATATGATTCCATGTTTAGAAGACCCAAAAAACTCCACCAGAAAAGTAGCAGGATATAAAATTAACATATATATTGGTGACGAATCAACTGAAAGAGAAATTAGGAAAAGTATCCCATTCACAATAGCCTCAAAAAAATATTTGGGAATCAATCTAACAAAAGAGGTTAAAGTTCTATACAATGAAAACTACAGAACACTAAAGAAAGAAATTAAAGAAGATTTTAGAAAATGGAAAATTCTACCATGTTCTTGGATAGGCAGAAATAATATTGTCAAAATGACCATACTACCAAAAACTCTATATAGATTTAATGCAATTCCTATTAAGATTTTATTTCTTCATAGAAATTAAAAAAAGCAGTCACGAAATTCATTTGGAAAAATAATAGAATAGCCAGAATAGCCAAAGCAATCCCCAGTGAGAAAAATGAAGCAGAAGGCATCACAGTACCAGACTTAAATTATACTACAGAGCTATAGTAACAAAAATGGCATGGTATTAGCACAAAAACAGACATAGTCCAAAGGTACAGAACAGAATTCACAGAGACACACCCACATAAATGTTGTCTGATATAAGATAGAGGTGCCAAAACATACTTTGGAGAAAAGATAGCCTCTTCAACAAATGGTGCTGGGAAAACTGGAAATCCATATGTAGTAAAATGAAATTAGACCCCTATCTCTCACCCTGCACAAAGCTCAACTCGACGTGGATCAGGACGTAGGCATTAGATCAGAGACCCTGAGCCTAACAGAAGAAAAGTAGACCCAACTCTCCATCGTGTCGGCTTGGGAACCAAAAACCTGAACAGGACTCCTAAAGTGCAAGAAGTAAAATAAAAAATCAATAAATGGGATGTCAAACTGGAAAGCTTCTTCCCAGCAAAGGAAATCATCAAGAACATGAAGAGAAAGCCTACAGAATGGGAGAAAATCATTGCCACATGTACCTCAATACATTAATCTCCAGGATATAGAAAGAACTCAAAAAATTTACCAATGAAAAGACAGATAAGGTGGCGCACGCCTGTAATCCAAGCGACTTGGGAGGCTGAGTCAGGAGGATTGCGAGTTCAAAGCCAGCCTCAGAAACTTAGCGAGGCCCTTACCAACTCAGTGAGACCCTGTCTCCAAATAAAATACAAAATAGGGCTGGGGATGTGGCTCAGTGGCCAAGTGTCCCTGAGTTCAATCCCTGCTTCCAAAAAAATAAAAAAGAAGATAACCCAATCAATACATGGGCAAAGGAACTGAACAGGCACTTCATAGAAGAAGAAATATGATTGGTCAACAAATATATTAAAAACTGTTCACCATTTCTAGCTGTTAGAGAAATGCAAATTAAAACTTATACTGAGGTTTCTTCTCACTCCAGTCAAAATGGCAATGATCGAGAACACAAATAAGGGCTGAGGTTGTGGCTTAGTTGTAGAGTGCTTGCCTAGTATGTGTGAGGCACTGGGTTTGATTCTCAGCACCACATAAAAATAAATAAAGGTTCATCAATAGCTAATAAAAATATTTTAAAAATAGAATACAAGTAAGAATAAATGTTGATGAGGATGTGGGGAAAAGGTTCACTCATACAGTAGTGGGACTGAAAATTAGTGCAACCACTCTGGAAAGTAGTATGGAGTTTCCTTAGAAAACTTGGAATGGAACCACCATTTGACCCAGTTATCCCTCCTCATTTTATATCCAAAGGACTTAAAATCAGCATCCTACAGTGGTGCAGCCACATCAATATTTATCTCAGCTCAACTCACAATGGTTAAGCTATGCAACCAATCTAGGTGCCCTTTAACAGATGAATGGATAAAGAAAATGTGATATATATACACAATGGATTATCACTCAGCTATAAAGAAAAATGAAATTATGGTATTTGCTATTAAATGGATGGAACTGGAGACTATTATACTGAGTGAAATTAACCAATCCCCAAAAACCACATGCCAAATGCTCTCTCTGATACGCGGATGCTAACAAGAAAGGGGTGGGAAGGGAAGAATAGAAGAAGTTCATTGGATTAGTCAAAAGGGAATGAAGGGAAGGGAAGGGGAATGGGAATAGGAAAGGCAATAGAATGAATCAGACATAACTTTTCTATGTTCATATATGAATAAACAACCAGCATAACTCCACATCATGTACAACCACAAGAATGGGAATTTATACTCCATGTATGTATAATATTTCAAAATACATTCTACTGTCATGTATAACTAAAATGAACAAATAAAAAATAATTTGATCATTTTTCAATAACTTTGAGTCTGACTATTATTATTTTCAGTAGTTGAACTCTATAAATTCACATTTTCTCACCAAAGAAATATTAAGAAACAAATCTTCAGCAATGGCCATGCAATCTTCATTCCTCAAAACAAGCCAGCTTCATATTTTGAAAGTAATGATTTTTTCGTTGAGAAACACTAAAATGTCCACTAAGTGTCGCTGTTGTATCCTGAATTAGCCAAAAGAAGGTGAAGGGAGAAAACGTAATAATTCTACCCATAAATTCATTATCGTGACTGTTTAAACAATCATTACTGTGGAAGACAAGGAGAAAAATGGCGCTTAACTTACTTCTATATAATTTTAAATAATCTGTCATTTACATTTTTGTTTCATATATGGAAAGAAAAATATCTCAGAAGAAAAGCTGATAAGTCAATGCCAATATATATTTTTTAGAAAAACAACCAAAAGGAATACATAAAAAGTGGAAAAAATAAAGTACATGAATTGACTATAGACACTGTTATGTTTTAGCAGAGTTGAAAACTTGGTTAACAGTTATTAATCTGAGAATCTGGTAAAATTCTGTAGCAATCAAGAGGCGTCTTAAAGAGAAAAATCTTAATTTTGATTCTGGCTCAAAATTCATGCCCTATTCATTTTATTTCTAGACCTATAGAGTGGCAATAGTTGCTAAAGTATTAAGCATAAACTGTAAATTTTATGAAGTGTGCTTTAATTTACCTTTTAGGACTGAGATATTGAGAGTTTATGATATTATTATTTATGACAAAACCCAAGACTCAGGTTCAAGGAAGCCAGGAGGTAATAAGCTCACGCCTGCTGTTGCAGACACTACAGTTGTTAAATACAGGCAAAGTGAAATGATGTGGAATTTTTCTCCTTTAACATTAGTTTCTGTTTTTGCAACCTGTGGGGAATGACTGTAGACTGCACCTTTTCAAGCCCACAATGGGAGCATTACTGCTGCTCTGGTCCTTCCCTCTTATGGAACAAATTTGCAAGGTCTGTGGCAGTGATTCATAGTTCAGGAAAGACACACCTTCCAGAAGCAAAGAGGAAGAAAGAAGGATATTATATGTTTAGTCTTTGCTATTTTTACCCTTTTGGTTTTCAGTTTAAATTATGACTTACAATCGTTTGGTTTTGGTGACCCATTAATTCACCAAACAGAAGCTCCATTTGAATCAAAGACTTTTTTAAAGTTAAAAGAAAATGAATGTACATGCTCTTATACTTTCACTGAAACATGTTCTGTCATTTTGCTAATGCTGGCGGTCTAGCCAGTAGGCCTGGACTTATCACAAATAAAAATTCAGAGTTTCATGTGCATAGGTAAGTAATAATTAGTGTTTTCATTAAAAATGAGCAAATAGTGTCCAAATTAGGTTTGTTTTTTTTTTTTTTTCTGGTGCTGGGGATTGAACCCAGGGCCTTGTGCTTGCAAGGTGGGCACTCTACCAACTGAGCTATATCCCCAGCCCCAAGGCTTTTTTTTTCCCCCTCTGGCCATGAGTGTAATATGAACTAAAATTGCTATCGTATTTAGGAAGTATTTCTAAGATTGAAGTTAACCTTAATGGTATTAAATATTTGAACCTTCTAATTGTTCCTATGGTAGGGACCTCATGCCATATCAAATGCCATTTATGTGCTTAACGTTCATCTGTTTCTTTAGCATCTGCCTCTCCTACTGGACTACAAACACAAAAATGTTTAATATAAACACTGTACAAATAAGTGCTACATATATATGTATATATATACATAAATATATATATTTTTTGTTTATTTGTTTGTTTTCTGGAATGAACCAGCAAATGAATAAATGAAGAGAAACCTTGAAACAGATGAAATGTCAGTCAAGGCTAAATTCAATCTTAGCTAAAAATTTTGTGAATTGTGAGTCAATCAGAACATTCCTACCACTGAGTGTAGAATTCCTTTGGTAGGATCTTTGAAGATGCTAAGAAACTTGTCATCTTGTTTCCTAAATTTACTTGTTCCTTAATTTCTCCTCCAGAATAGTCGTCAGCACTTTGTTTTTGAATCTGCTGTTTCACAGCAATAAACCTGACACTTGGGTAACTGATGTGCATGAATTGCTTTCTGGTTTCATCTCTAACCATTGGTTACTCTAGATATGTGAGAGCCACGAGAACACCAAGCAGTTTAATTTATGTCGGCACACTCTCTTTGCTTGAAGGCCTAGTATTGTAAATATACAGTGATGTTTATTCATTTGTGGCCTTTATTAATACTGATTATATAGAATGTGTCCCCCTCCTCCTTCACTGCAAAACCCTTGCACATTCTCAGGCATTACCTGTCCCATAAATTCTTTCCCAAATCAAAGGGCTAGGGTCCCAGAGGCCACAATACATGGTTCTATTAGGAAATTAGTACATTGTTTTAATGTTTATGTGTCCATATCCCCCACCAGACTATGATGAACTCTTCAAAAGAAAGCAGTCAAAAACAATATGAAGAGCACTACCTCCTGTTTTTGTTATCAAATGTATGAACCTCCCTATACTGTTCCCAAATATTCTGTCTTACTGCTAGATTAATGGATGGACAGCCATTGATTTATCTAAATCCCTTCTACTAGGGCACTTCCCTTGCCTGTACTTTGTGTTGGTATAGAATTCTAGTTCTGGAATTATTCTGAAAATTGTTCTGGAAATAATTTTCTTTCAGAAATTTGAAGGCATTTTTTCTATTGACTTCTTGTTTGCAACATTGCTGAGAAATCCAAACCATTCCTAACATTTATTTTTCTGTGAAATTCTATATTACAGAAAAATTTAAATATGCTATGAGAGAATATAGTGAATCCTCATGTACACATTACTCTGCTTTGACAATTATTAATTTATAGCTGATATCATTGAACCTATAGCTCACTCCAATTCTTCACCCAACTTTCAATGATTTTTTTATCAAGATCTAGAATCATAACAATTTCATAATAAATATTCAATATTTATCACTAAAAGTAATGAAGGATCATATTTTGGATCCTTTGTATTTTTACACAATTTGCTTTATTCTCTCAGAAAGATTTTAGGAAATTATTGTTTTTTTTTTTTTTTAAAGTTCTGACATTTTTCAATGACATGCCCTGTCCCTGCTTCTGCAGGCCCTTCTTTATCTCATATTCCTTGGTTCTAAGAAATATTCATAAACTGTTTGATGATTTCTTTGTTTTATTACCTTGATGCTGGACTTCTTGGAATGTTGCTCTATTGTTTTGTTTGTTTCCTTTTTTTCTTTGTGGTGCTGAGAATTGCATCCAGGGCCTCCTGAGTGCCAGCTGAGCACTCCATCACGAGCTACTTCCTCAGTCTTTCCTGTTATTTTTTTCCCCCACATTTTTTTATTGGCGCATATAGTTGTACATGACGATGGGATTTGTTGTTACACATTTGCACTTGCACACAATATAGCAATAGAATTTGGTCCTATCTTATTTTGATCACTGACTTTTTGTTCGACTTTTCCTGAAGATTTTCCCAACTTTATCTTCCAACCCACCTATTATATTTTCCATGTCTTAGAGTTCTTTTCTGCATTTTCTAGATGTTCCTTTTTTCTTTTTTCTTTACCGCATCTTGCTTTTGTTTCATAGATGGAATATATTTTCTCTCTTTTTGATAACTTAAAATATTTTTTGAGGTTTTTTTTCTCTCCTTGAAAGTTGCCCTCCCACCCCTTTTGTTTGTTGGCTGATTTGGTTCAGTTTTTTCTGGCAAAGGTTTTCTTCACTGGGTTTGTAATCCCTTTGCTCTCTGCTTGTGATCAAGAAAGTGTGAAACTGCAAAACTGATTGGCATGCTGAGCTTCATTCAATGGAATCTGGGTGTCCTGTTCATAGGGGAAACTCTGAAGTTAGTATCTTTATAAGTCTTGCTCTTGGGCAGGTCAGATTCTGCACAAAGGAGGTTTTCAATTTGCTTTTTGGATGGTAAATGTCTGCCTGCCAGCTTTCTGGGTGTTGTATTGGGGGACGTAAGGGAGTTGGGGGGCTGGAGGAATCTACATTTAGCCCTAGACATGTGATCACCAGACATCCGTCTGGTCTCATGGCATCCCTTCTCTGTTTAACTTAGGTTAGGGTAAGGGATTTGGGATATTGATCTGCTTCTCAAACAGTTTTTACCCACACTTCCTTATTTAGGAATCCTGTCATGCTTGGTTGCAGATTTTTCTGATGTTGCCAATTTCTGATCATTTCGAGAACTGTAGCTCAAATTACATTGGAACTGAAATTTCCTTGCTGCCTGCTAGGAATTTGCATTTCTTGGAGGTGCTAAATCAATTATCACACATTCATCTGCTCTCCAACTTCCAAAATTTTGTTGCTGCTGTTTCCTTTATGGTTTTCCTCACACTTGCAGGTTTTGGTATTAAACAAAATATTTATTATAATCTTTTAGGGCTTGGAAGGGAGAAAAGTAGGTTTGTGTGTTTACATCATCTTAAACTGGAAGAGTGCCTCCTTCCCTGCCTTTCTAAACCTTAATTCCCATAGCCACAGTTTAATTTAAAGGTGAGCCCTGGTTCTCTTGGTAGCTCTTTGGGTAGGTAGCCATTGTGGCACCAGAGCCTCTGAACTTCTTAGATTTGCAGTGAGGGCAGTCAGCTGCCAGCAGGATCTGGTCCTACTTGATGAGGATGTCTTTGATCTTAGAAACCTCATCCAGGTACTTCTGGTAACAGGTGCCAGGGCTTTGGAGATAGACCAGCAAATTTCTTAAATCTGGCCCACATGTTCATCATCCTTCATATGGCCACCATGTCCATGCTGACCAAACACTATTTGCCCAGAAGTAGAACAGATTCTAGCAATGTGTAGTACACTGTGCTTGGTTCACTCATCTCCCAGAGTGACCCATTCACCTTGTTGAAGTTGTTGGCCCATTACAGGACACCAAGACTGTGACCATCCTCTTCTGTCCCAAGACCTGCATAGATTGCAGCCAGTTCTTGGACAGCAGGGATGTGGGTATAGACAACAGCTTCTCACTGTGCAGCTCTGCACCCACAGAAGGAAGAGTCAATGGAAATACAAAGGTCCCTGAATCTTGAAAAATAACAAAGGTGGAGGACTTAATAGTTCCTCAATTCAAAACTCACTGCAAAGCTTCAGTAATCAAGACAGTATGGTACTGGCATGAGGTTAGACATATGCAACAATAAAATAGGATTAGAGTCCAGAAATGAATGCTTACATTTATGGTCATTTGATTTTTAACAAGGTACTAAAGACCATTAAATGGGGAAAGAATAGTATTTTCTTTCTTTTTTTCAATTTTATTGGTGCATTATAATCATACCTAATGGTGGCATTTGTTGTTAAATATTCATACATGTGCACTTGATCACTTTAATTCCCCAGTACTTCCACTTTCCCTCTTTCTCTCCCACTTCCTGGTAAGAAGAGTATTTTCAACAAATGGTGCTGGGACAACCAGATACTCATATGGAAAAGAAGGAAATTGTATGTCTATTTAATGGTATAAACAACAATAACAAAATAACTAAAATGGAGCAAAGACTTAAAATCTAAGAGGAAAATTATAAAATTTTCAGGACAAAACACAGGAACACATAGCTTTGGATTAGGCAGTGCCCAAGCAACAAAAGAAAAAGATAAATTGGATTTTATTAAAATTTAAAACTTTAGTGCTTCAAAGTACACCATTAAGAAATTGAAAAAAAATGACATAACATTGGTGAAAGAAATTAAAGAAGACATACACACAAAAATGCAAAGATGACCAAATTATGTGCATGTAAGAATTCGCCACAATGTATCCCACTATTATGTACAATTACAATACAGCAATGAAAAAAAAAAAAACCTTAAAAAAGACATCCCATGTTCATGGATTAGAAGAGTTTATACTGTGAAAATGCCCTTACAGTCCAAAGCAATTAACTGATTTAATGCAAGCCCCATCAAAATACCAATGGCATTCTTCACAGAATTAGGAAAATAATCTTAAAAATTATATGGAAGCAAAAAATATACGTATCCTATATAACCAAAGCAATCTTGAACAAAAAGAATAAAGCTGGAGCAATGCAATGCTCAATATCAGGGTATATTACAAGGCTATAATAATTAAGACATCATGGTACTGGAATAAAAATTGAAACATAGACCAACGAAAGAGAATAGAGATCTCAGAAACAAATTCACACATATACAGCCAGCTGATTCTTGAGAAAGCTACCAAAAACATAGTTTGGAGAAAGGACAGCCTCTTCAACAAATAGCATTGAGAAAACTGAAAATCCATATGCAGAAGAATGAAACTTGACCCTTATCTCTCACCTTGTACAAAAGTCAGCTCAAATTAGATTAAAGACCTAAATGTAAACTCCTAGAAGAAATCATAGGGGAAGCCCTTCAAAACACCAGTGTAGGCAATGATTTTTTTGCATATGGCCTTAAAAGCATAGGCAGTACAAACAGAAACTGACAAATGGGATTAAAGCAAACAAAAAAACTTCTACACAGCAACAGAAACAAGCAGTAGAATGAAGAAACTAAAGAAGAGGAGAGTTTTTTGCAACGGCTCCTGGAGAGAGCTCCTGCCTGCAGCAGCCTGAGTCCCCAGCCCCAGCAGGGATCTTAGGCCCTTTGGTGCCATTTTACAGCTTCCCCGGGAGAGAGCAACCACCTGCGACTGCCTGAGCCCCCAGCACGGAGTTCAGGCCTGCCTGGGCTATCAAGCCCTGTGTCTCCATCACTGAGAGCAGTTCTGCGCCCCCACCCCAACTGGGTCTAGTGCCCAGGCCCACACCCCGGCCTGATGTCTAGTATCTGTGCTGCATCTGATGGTCTATCAACACCAGGCTGCCTCTGCCCAGAAACATTGATAATTCCCAACCTGGAGGAAGTGGGACAGTACCCTTCTTGGGTCACCACTTGATCAAGCACCTCCCAAACATCAGGCCATTGAAAAATAAGAGGTTTGAACTGTACAGTATATTTTTATCGCAGAACGTTTTTTAAATTAATTGTAATATCATGATTATTCCTAATATACCCACTATATTCCTGCCTTTTTCTTTTTTATTATGCTTATCACTCTATCTCCCTCTTATATATCCATTTCCTTGGAGAATCTCTTTTTTCTCATGCTAACAACCTATTTCTTTTAATTCCACTTCCACTATTCATATGACATAGTATATCTATAGTCTCATTTCTTATCTCGTTAGTGTTTTGTCCTATACCCCTCCTCATTCTCCCTGTCCAACATTAGGATTTGCAGTCCTTATTGCAAACTTACTGGTTATGCTGTAGATAATAATTTGAACTCATCTCTGTTTATTAAGACAGCACTGTTAATATCTTAATAGGGACTATTTAGATTAAGGACACATATTGTTTATATGGTGTGCTGCCAATATTGATCTCTCAATTCAAGGGGAGGTATTGAAAATAGGCAGGAACCCTATAAGTCTTTAAGGGGAAACTGCAATACCTAGGATTTGCACTACTAGAGGGGAAGATACACTAGCAACATGAGAAAACCTGGGAAGAAAATGTCCCAAACAAACCCAGATACTATACCAAAAAAACCCAATGACAATATGGCAGAAGCATCATCAGAAAAGGAGTTGTACATAATTAAAAAGATCCGAGAGATGAACAAGGAGTCAAGAGAGCAAATGCAGGTAATGCTAAAAGAGCAACTGCAGGCAGCAAAAGATCATTTCAATAAAGAGATAGAGATTCTGGAAAAAAACAAACAAACAGAAATCCTTGAAATAAAGGTTACAGTAAACCAAATTAAAAACTCAATAGAAAGCTTAACCAACAGGCTAAATCACTTGGAAGACAGAACCTCAGACAATGAAGACAAAATATTTAATCTTGAAAACAAACTCAACCAGACAGAGAGGATGGTAAAAAATCATGAACAGAACCTCCAAGAGTTATGAGACATCATGAAAAGACCAAATTTAAGAGTTATTGGGATTGAGGAAGGCACAGAGACACAAACCAAAGGAAGGAATAATCTGTTCAATGAAATAATATCAGAAAATTTCTCAAATCTGATGAATGAAATGGAAAATCAAATTTAAGAGGCTTATAGGACACCAAATGCACAAAATCACAACAGATTCACACCCAGGCACATAATAATGAAAATACTTAACATACAAAACAAAGATAGAATTTTAAAGGCTGCAAAAGAAAAACATCAGATTACATATAGGGGAAAACCAATACAAATATCAGCAGATTTCTCAGCCCAGACCCTAAAAGCAAGAAGGGCCTGGAACAACATATTCCAAGCACTGAAAGAAAATGGATGCCAACCAAGAATCTTATACCCAGCAAAACTTACCTTCAGATTTGAAGATGAAATAAAATCCTTCCATGATAAACACAAGCTAAAAGAATTCACAAATAGAAAGCCTGCCCTACAGAAAATCCTCAGCAAAATATTCCAAGAGGAAGAAATGAGAAACAACAATGTAAGTCAGCAAAGGGAGGAATTACCCTAAAGGAACAGCCAATTAAAGGAAAAACCAAGTAAGATTAAAATCCAAAAATAAGTCAAAATGACTGGGAAGTCATATCTCAATAATACCCCTTAATGTAAATGGCCTAAACTCATCAGTCAAAAGACATAGACTGGCAGATTGGATTAAAAAGAAAGACCCAACAATATGCTGCTTTCAAGAGACTCATCTTATAGAAAAATGCCCACAGACTAAAGATGAAAGGTTGGGAAAAAATATACCATGCACATGGTCTTAGTAAAAAAGCAGGAGTTTCCATCCTCATTTCAGATAAAGCAGACTTCAAGCCAAAGTTAGTCAGAAGGGATAAAGAAGGACATTTCATACTACTTAAGGGAAGAATAAATCACCAAGACATAATAATCATAAATATTTATGCACCAAACAATGGCACATCCATGTATTTCAATCAGATCCTTCTCTATTCCAGGAACCAAATAGACCAAAACACAATAATACTGGGGGACTTTAACACTCCTCTCTCACTGTTGGACAGATCTTCCAAGCAAAGAACAACGAAACCATAGAACTCAATGACACAATCACTAATTTAGACTTAACAGACATATATAGAATATTCCATCCATCAAAACGTGAATACACTTTCGTCTCAGCAGCTAATGGATCCTTCTCTAAAATAGACCATATGTTATGCCACAAAGTTATGCTTAGCGAATACAAAAATAGAGATACTACATTGTATTCTATCACTTCATAATGGAATGAAATTAGAAATCAATGATAAAAGTAAAAACAGAAATTACTCCAACACCTGGAGATTAAATAATATGCTATTGAATGATGCATGGATAACAGAAGATATTAGGGGGGAAAATAAAAAAATTCTTAGAGGTCAACGAGAACAAAGATACAACATATCAGAATCTCTGGGACACTAGGAAAGCAGTGCTAAGAGGAAAATTCATTGCATGGAGTGCATTCAATAAAAGAATGAAAAGTCAACTAATCAGTGACCTCACATTACAGCTCAAAGCCCTAGAAAAAGAGGAACAGATCATCACCAAAAGAAGTAGAAGACAGGAAATAATTAAAATCAGAGCTGAAATCAATGAAATTGAAACAAAAGAAACAATTCAAAAAATCGACAAAACAAAAAGTTGGTTCTTTGAAAAAATAAACAAAATTGATAAACCCTTAGCCCACTAATGAAGAGAAGGAGAGAGAAAATCCAAATTACTAAAATTCGTGATGGAAATGGAAATATTACAACAGACACTATTGAAATACAAAACATAATTACAAGCTATTTTGAAAATTTATACTCCAACAAAATAGAAAACCTAGAAGACATCAACAGGTTCCTAGAGGCATATGAGCCACCCAAACTGAATCTGGAGGACACACACAACTTAAATAGATCAATTTCAAGCAATGAAATAGAAGAAGTCATCAAAAGCCTACCAACAAAGAAAAGTCCAGGACCAGATGGATTCACAGCCGAGTTCTATAAGACCTTCAAAGAAGAGCTCATTCCAATACTCCTCAAAGTATTTCATGAAATATAGGAGGAGGGAACCCTTCCAAACTCATGCTATGAAGCTAATATCACCCTGATCCTAAAACCAGAGAAGAACACATCGGGGAAAGAAAATTCAGACCAATATCCCTAATGAACATAGATGCAAAAATCCTTAACAAAATTTTAGCAAATTGCATACAAAAGCATATTAAAAAGATAGTGCACCATGATCAAGTGGGTTTCATCCTGGGGATGCAAGGTTAGTTCAACATCCGGAAATCAATAAATGTAACTCACCACATCAACAGACTTAAAGTCAAGAACCACATGATTTTTTCAATAGATGCAGAGAAAGCATTTGATAAAATACAGCACCCCTTCATGCTCAAAACACTAGAAAAAATAGGGATAGTAGGAATGCTCCTTAACATTGTAAAGGCTATCTATGCTAAGCCCACAGCTAGCATCATTCTAAACGGAGAAAAATTGAAAGCATTCCCCCTGAGAACTGGGACAAGGTAGGGATGCCCTCTTTCTCCACTTCTGTTCAACATTGTCCTTGAAACTCTAGCCGAAGCAATCAGACTGACCAAAGAAATGAGAGGAATACGAATAGGAAAAGAAGAGCTCAAACTATCCCTATTTGTTGATGACATGATTCTTTATTTAGAAGACCCTAAAAATTCCACCAGAAAACTTCTGGAACTCATAAATGAATTCAGTAAAGTAGCAGGATATAAAATTAATGCTCATAAATCCAATGCATTTTTATTCATAAGTGATGCATCCTCTGAGAGAGAAATTAGGAAAACTATACCATTCACAATAGCCTCAAGAAGAATAAAATACTTGGGAATCAATCTAACAAAAGAGGTGAAAGACCTCTACAATGAGAACTACAGAACACTAAAGAAAAAAATTAAAGAAAGTCTGAGAAGATGGAAAGATTTCCCATGTTCTTGGATAGGCAGAATTAATATTGTCAAAATGGCCATATTACCAAAAGCACTATACAAATTCAATGCAATTCCAATTAAAATCCCAATGACGGACCTCATAGAAATAGAGCAAGCAATCATGAAATTCATTTGGAGGAATAAGAGACCCAGAATAGCTAATGCAATTTTTAGCAAGAATACTGAAGCAGGGGGTATCACAATACCAGACCTTCAAATGTACTACAGAGCAATAGTAACAAAAACAGCATGGTATTGGCACCAAAATAGACAGGTAGGCCAATGGTGCAGAAGAGAGGACACAGAGAGAAACCCACATAAGTACAGTTATCTCATACTTGACAAGGGAGCCAAAAATATACAATGGAGAAAAGATAGCTTCAACAAATGGTGCTGGGAAAACTGGAAATCCATATGCAGCAAAATGAAACTAAACCCATATCTCTCACCCTGCACAAAACTCAACTCAAAATGGATCAAGGACCTAGGAATTAGACCAGAGACCCTGCACCTAATAGAAGAGAAAATAGGTCCAAATCTCCATCACGTTGGCCTAGGACCAGATTTCCTTAACATGACTCCCAAAGAGCAAGAAATAAAAGCAGGAATCGATTGGGATAGAGTCAAACTAAAAAGCTTTTTCTCAGCAAAGGAAACAATCAGCAATGTGAAGAGAGAGCCTTCAGAGTGGGAGAAAATCTTTGCCACACACACTTCAGATAGAGCACTAATCTCCAGAATCTACAAAGTGCTCAAAAATCTTTACACCAAGAATACTAATAACCCAATCAACAAATGGGCCAAGGAAATGAACAGACACTTTACAGAGGAAGATCTACAAGCAATCAACAGATTTATGAAAAAATGTTCAACATCACTCGTTATAAGAGAAATGCAAATCAAAACCACCTTAAGATTTCATTTTACCCCAACTAGAATGTCTTTTATTAAGAAAACAGGCAGCAACAGGTGTTGGTGAGGATGTGGGGAAAAGGGTACACTCATACATTGCTGGTGGGATTGCAAGTTGGTGCAGTCACTCTGGAAAGCAGTGTGGAGTTTCCTTAGAAAACTTGGAATGGATCCACCATTTGACCCTGCTATCCCACTCCTTGGCCTATACCCAAAGGACTTAAAATCAGATTACTACAGTGATGCAGCCACATCAATGTTCATAGCTGCTCACTTCACAATAGCTAGATTGTGGAACCAACCTAGATGCCCTTCAATAGATGAATGGCTAAAGAAACTGTGGTATATATACATAATGGAATATTACTCAGCCATAAAGAAGAATAAAATTATGGCACTTGCAGGTAAATGGATGATGTTGGAGACTGTCATGCTAAGTGAGATTAGCCAGTCCCAAAAATCCAAAGGCCAAATGATCTCTCTGATAAGTGAATGATGATGCATAATGCCGGGTGGAAGGGAGGCAAGAATGGAGGAAGGATAGATAGCATAGAGGGAAGGGATGGGTGGGATCTGGGTGGGGGGGGGGCAAGAATAATAACAGAATGAGACAGACTTCATTGCCCTGTGTACATGTATGAATGTACAGATGGTGTGACTCTACTTTGTGTACAACCAGAGAAACAATAGCTGTACTCCATTTGTGTTCAATGGATCAAAATTAAATGAATAAAAAAAAATAAAGAATAGGAGAAAAAACTTGTAAATCATCTGATAAAGGATTGATATTTAAAATGCATAAGGAATTTAAAAAATCAGCAACACCAAATCCCCCAAATAATCTAGTTTAAAAATGGGTGAAGATCTGAATTGACATTTCTCAAAAGAAGAAATACAAATGGTCAACAACTATACGACAAAAATCTCAATATCATTAGTCATTGGGGCAATGAAAATCAAAACCATAATGAGATATCATTCCACCCTAGTCAGAAGGACTACAGTCAAAAAAAAGGAAAACAAAAAATATTGGTGAGGATGTGGAGACAAGATAACTCTTGTGCACTATTGATGGTAATGTAAATCAGTGCAGTCTTTATGAAGGACAGTACAATTCCTCAAAAACTCAAAATAGATCTACTCTATGATACAGTTGTCCTATTCCTGATAGAAGTGAAATCAGTACTCCACAGTTGCCTGCATTTCTATGTTTACTGTAGCAGTATTTACAACAACCAAGATACAGAATCAATCTAGGCATCCACCAATGGATAAATGAATAAAGAAAATGTGATACATATATACATAATGGAATATTGTTTAGCCATAAAGAGGCTAGAATTCTGTTGTTTTCAGTAACATGAGTGGAACTGTAGGACAATATGTTAAGGGAATAAGCCGGACACAGAAAAACAAATATCGTACATCGTCTCTTATATGTGGAATTTGATCTGAAAGTAGAGTAGTATTTATAGCTGGCTAGGAAAAAAGAGGGAGGAAAGAGGCTTGATTACATGTACCAAAGTACAAATAACTAAGAGCAGTAAGTTCTAGTGTTCTGTAGCATAATGAGGTGGCTATTGTTCACAACTTGTTGTTTGTTTTATGAACAACTTGAGCACAAACAAAATTTGAAGGTCTGGAACACAAAGAAGTGATAAAAAGATGGAAATGCTAATTACTCTGATTTGATTGGAACATATTGAAATATCACTCTGCATCCCATATGCACAATTATGTATGTACAATTATGTTTTTACACATCAGCAATAAAAAGGCACCTAGATTAATTGAAAATGGACATGGGGACAGGCCTCTCTAAATATACCCATGTCCTAATTTCTAGAACCTGGGATATCCTAAAAAATATTGAGTTGTACACTTTATTTTATTTTATATTTTTGATCCTGAGGATCAAACCCAGGGACTTGTGCATGCTAGGCAGGTGTTATACTGCTGAGCCACTGATCTACATCTGACTGAATTTTATACTTGAAGTGAGTGAATTCAATGTAAGTAAATTCAATCTCAATGAAGTTTCTATTTTTAATGTACATATTTTAAAATGGTATAAGGAACTGCCAAATATTTTTCACCTAATTTCACCAATTGTTTACATTTGATCCCTTCTACTTTGCTATTCTTACTCTGTGTGCACGTGTGTGTGTGTGTGTGTGTGTGTGTGTGGGTGGGGGGGGCTTATTTATCTTTACTGAGCCCATTGAAAAATCATTTAGGACTGTTGTGGAATATAGTTCAGTAATAAAAATAAGGAACTATTATTACATGTAACAACATGGGTGAGAACTTGAATAATTATGAGGAGTGAAAGAAGCTGGACATATGCCTGTATGTTTCTATTCATATAGAATTCTGGAAAATTCAAACCAATGAATAGTGACAAAAAGCAGAAGGCTCCGGTCTGGGGAATAGGAAGAGGGGGGACTGCAAAGGAGCACAAAAATTGGGGGGGATAACGAATACGTTCATTGTCTTGGTTGTGGTAATAGTTTCACAGGTGGACACAATGGTAAAAACTTAATCGAGCTGTTCAGTTAAATATGTATAGTTTTGTCGCAACGTGTATGGGCCTCCCTCAGAGGGGGTGAGTCAAAGGAGCACGCACACAACTCCAGGAGAGCAAATTCTAAGATGCAGTCTCAAGTTTATTGTGGATGTGCAGCCCTTTTTATACACAAGGGGAACCAGTGAATAAAGAAGCTTGAAACATGATAGTCTGTGAGGGCAGTACAGTCAGAGGTTATGCAGCCAGGCAAGGGGAGGGGGACATGAGGAAGGGTGAGACTCTCCTGAGGCAATGGCCTTCGGCAGGTCTGGTCACTTGAGAGTTTTCTGCCCAGGCATGAATTATTCCTGGGTTTTCCTCAGGAATGTCCCATTCCACAGCCTAGAGGAACATATGCCTCAGTGGCTTCTTCCTACATCCCCACATAGTTTATTGCATGTAAATTGTACTTCAATAAAGTTCTTATACTTTAAGGTTGTACACTTTAAATATAAGCCGTTTATTGATGTCAATTGCATGTCAATAAAGTGTTTGTTGAAAGTTGAAAGACAAATGAAAACTGCAAGAATACTTGTAACTCATAGGCAAAAGGCTAATTTCTTAATATGAAATCTCCCACTAAATTAATAGGTAAAGGCTAAAAATATGATTCAAAAGTGAGAAGGGATATGAGCGGTTCACAAAAAAGGAACTACAATTGGCTAGAAAAAAAATACTCAACCTCATTCAAAAGCTTCAAATTAAAACCACACTGCCACTATTTTCAACTCTTTTCTTTTTTGGGTAGCAGGGATTGAACCCAGGGGCACTCGACCACTGAGCCGCACTCCCCAGCCCTATTTTGTATTTTATTTAGAGGCAGGGTCTCACTGAGTTACTTAGGGCCTCACTAAGTTGCTGAGACTGCCTTTGAACTCACGATCCTCCTGCCTCAGCCTCCCAAGTGCTGGGATTACAGGCGTGCGCCACGCGCCTGGCTCAATTCTTTTCTTAATGGTGCATTAAAATTATACATAACAATGGAATTCATTATGCCATAGTTGTACATGTACATAATTTGATCAGTCTCATTCCTCAGTAGCTTCCCATATTTTCCCCTTCTCTCTCCCCCGATCCACTTGCTATGCTCTACTGACTTACCTTCTGTTGACACCGCTGTTAACCGGTAGAGCTCTGCTTCCTCAAATGTTGAAGTTTGAACATTAGACAAGCACGCCAAGGCAAGCATATTAAGCAGGTTTTATTTAAAGGTAATAATACAGACTTCTCCTGGGAGGGAGAAGGGGGCCATGGCTGATGTTCTAGAGTCCTGAGAAGTGAGCACACCCTACATCTTTTATAGATTAGGGTCTTTGGTTCTCCTGTTCTCTCCCCGCTTATCTCTCTCTTTCCTACCCAGGAGATGGCAAAAAGATGAGCAGCAGATGGGCAGAGGGGAGGAGCCAAATGTAGATTCAGGTAGGGCCCAGGGGACATTAATTCGCAATTCCCTGCCTGCAGCCTTTTGGGAGGGGTAGTTAGGCAGGTTACCTTGGTGACCAAAAGAGCTCTGGAGACACTGACAGTCCAATCTCCCAGGGTGGCCTCCAACTTCCCAGACTCTGATGACCTCAATTCCTCGATTTGACCAGATTCCCTATTCTACACTAACTGCCTGTCCTCAATTCTAGCTTCACTATCATTATTATTGTTATTTTAATTAGTGCATTATAATTTATAATTATTTAGATTATATATAGTGCATTATAATTTACACATATAAGTCACATAGATATGTGTATATATTTATGCATTCCATGTATTGGCTATTGTTAATAGTGTTGAAATAATATATATTATCTTATATATATATAAATTATATGTATATGTATAAATATAAATAAAATATAAAATTATGTACATACATAATAGAATATAATATTTATAGATAGATATAAGATGGAATATTATTCATCCTTAAAAAAAATGAAATCCTGTCATTTACAACAACATGGATGAAACTGGGGGACATTTTAAATGACATTCCACATGTTCTCACTTACACGTGGAAACTAAGAAAGTTGTTCTCACAGAAGTGGAGGGTAGAATTGTGGTTTCGAGAGGCTGGGAAGGGTGTGGGATTGGGAAGATAGAGACAGGTTGGTTAACCAGTACAGGGGTGCCACTGGATAGGAGAAATAACTTCTAGACCAGTAGGATAATAACTATGGTTGAAAACAATTAGTCAATTGCTTCAAAATAGCTAGCAGAGAGGATTTTGGATGTTCCCAACACAATAAATGGTAAAATGTTTGAAGTGATGGACATAGCAGTTACCCAGGTCTATGTACACATTGCATACATGTCCTGAAATATCATGTGGTACCCCCAAAATACGTACATATACTGAGCATCAATTAAAAATTTAAAAATGTATTTTAGGAAGTGCCTTGACTTAATTCCACTCGGATACTAGTGAACTCCTATGGAGCTGCCAACATTTTTGCTCACAAACTTATATATACTCTTTTATAGTTTTATCTTCTCCCTCCTTCCTGTCCTGGTTCTCTTGCTCCAGCTCCTTATTTTCTTTTCTCCCAGCATTTTAAAAAGAAATTTATTTTTAATGTAACATTTCTGGGTGTTTTTGCAGAAAGAAGATTTCGGGTTACATAGTTCAATGTATTTTTGGATATTGAACTCCTCATTACTTTAAAAACATTTTTCTAGAGGTAGAAAGATATGAACATTTTTTAACATTTTGGAAGCATATTGCCAAATTGTCTCTGAAAAGATTATACCAATTTATATTCTTACTGTAGCTAATGGAAATGCCCCTTTCCTTGATCTCTCATTGTGCTTTGAGTTTTTAAAATGCCAATTCAATTCTATAGGCTAAATTCCTATCATTATTTTAATCTGCACTTCTAAATTTTAAAGATTTTGAGAAAAGTGTGGTAGCACAGGTCTGTAATCCCAGTGGCTGAGAGACTGAGGCAGGAGGATCAAGAGTTCAAGGTCAGCCTCAGCAACTTAGTGAGACCCTGTCTCTAAGTGAAATATTTTTAAAAACGGTTTGGAGATGTGGCACAGTGTTCAAGTGCCCCTGGGTTCAATCCCTGGTACCAGATTGGCCATTTTATTTCTTTTACAGAAGAAATACATTGATTAAAATGATCTGTCATTGAAACCATGTAGAAATACAGAAATGCTTGATAATATATTATATTAGTTAAGGAATCTTAACTAATATAATAATCTTATTATATTAGTTAAGGAATCAGAGTTAAAAAATTTAAAGCAACTACTCTTTCTCTATTGATCAATACAGCAATTCACTAATTCTAAATCTGGATGAACCATTTGATTTGGAATCTGTTTTTTTTCAATCCATCTAGTACCAGGTCAGAATTACATTGTCCAGGTATTTTTGTTGAAGAATTTTAATTCCACTCTTTATTCTTTTGTTATGTAATTTTGGAATTGTAATTTTTGACGAAATCATATTACATTTAAAAAATGAAATTTGGGAGTTGGGAGATTTAAAATTTTACATTAGATCTTCTCATCTGAGAACAATATATTTTATTTTATTTCATTTATTTAGGACTTCTTTCATATTACCCAGTAACCTTTTGTGTTTTCCTTTATTTCAGCAGTGAGTATTTCTTGTTAAGTTTACTCCAAGGTATTTGGAATTTACAGCCCCTTCTCTAATGGTCAGGCTACTTTATTGTATTCTATTATATCACTCGGCGTCTTTGAGCTCTTGGCAGTACCCCTGCTGTCGGAGCAGTCGACGTGAGCTTTGCATGCCGTAGGTCTCATGGACATTATTTATTCTTCTTGTGCTTGAATGTAGCCACTTCTTATTCTCCTTTTATGGCCTGCAGGGAGCTTACAGTGACCTGTTGCTGGACCAAGAAGAACCAGGACCTCTAGTAACCCTCCCTCATTTACATAAACAGCTAACTGGTTGGCTGCCCGCTTTTATGATGCCACCCCACAGTGAGCACGCCACTTGTGCTTCTGATCCCTGCTTGGGTATCCAATTCCAGGCACTTCCTTCCTCACAAGGCTTATCCCCCCCGCCCCCCAAGAACCCTGGGAAAAAAAGTCAATTTCTTTTTTTTTTTTTTAACCCAGAGACTTGCTCCTATATTTATTAAATCTCTACCATAGCATAGGGCTTATATAGCCTGGTTCTAAATCAGAAAATTTGTCATGTGTGGGTCTTTTTTTTTTTTTTTCAAGATAAAACAAGACCTTTTATTTTAAATTTTTCATTTTTTTTTCTTTTCTACTGTAGTGAAACAAACACAATTCGCCACTGTAACCATTTCTGTTGGTGCATTATAATTACACCTAATAGTGGACTCATTATGTAATATTCATACATGCCCATAACAATTTGCTAGGATCTCCTTCCCCATTACCTCCCTTTTCTCTCCCATTGTAACTATTTTTAAGTGTACTGTTCATGTTCAGCATCTGCACATTGCTATGCAACCAATCTTCAGAATTTTTTTGTTTTGCGTTACTGAAACTTTGTACTCATTAAATAATAACTTCCCATTCCCTCTCCCCTGTCAACCACCATTCTATTTTCTTCCTATGAGTTTCACTATTCTAGATAACTCATGGAAGTGAAATTACACGGAATTTGTCCTTTTGTAACTGGCTAAATAGCAAACATCCTCAAGCTTTGTCCATGTTGCAACATGTGTCAGAATATCCTTCCTTTTCAAGACTGAGTAATATTCCATTGCATGTATATTCCACATTTTGTGTATGCATTCTCTGTCAAGACTTGTTACTATGAATGTGGATTTTTCTTTAAGATCCTATTTTCAATTACTTTCTAAGTATTTTGCTAGAGTTATCTCATTCAATCCTTATTACAATTTTATAAATCAGATAAAATTAGTATCTTGGCTTTTCAGATGTGAAAACAGGTACAGAACCAGGGGTGGTGGCACATGCCTATAATTCCAGTGGTTCAGAAAGCAAAGGCAGGAGGATTTCAAGTTCAAAGCCAGCCTCAGCAACTTAGCGAGCAACTTCCTGTTCCTGTCTCTGAATAAAATATAAAAAAGGGTTGGGGATGTGGCACACTGGTTAAGCGCCTCTGGTTCAATTCCTGGTACCAAAAAAATTTAAAAAATCAAAATAAAACAATCACAACAACAAAAGAAACAAGTACAGAGAGGTTAGGTCATTTCTTAATTAATTGTGATTCCAGAACTCCCGTATTCTTGGTTAGGTCTTTTAGTTATACATAACACTAGGGTTCATTTTGACATTATTATACAAGCATGGGATACAATTCACTCTAATTCAGTTCCTAGTGCTTCCCCTTTCCCCTCCCTCCTCCTCCTCCCTGTTCCCTTACCTCTGCTATACTTTCTTCTATTAATGTATAGTTGTTGTTTTTTTAAATTAGTGTATTGTGAATATACATGAAAGTGAGATTTGCAGTGATATATTCACATATGTGCATAGGGAAGTTAGGTCAGTTTCATTCCACCAAAACTCCCATGTTTAACACCAGTCCACACAGCTTTTCAGAAGCGAAATCTAGGAGTCTTGTGACAGGGAATGAAAAGTGAAGAAGAGAAGCGAAAATAATGTTCACATTGTCTACCTATAAAGTAAGCGGCCGGCAATAACTTTATCATTTACCATGTTTGAAGAACAGTACAGTAAAAATGATACTTGGATTATATCTATCCTGACAGAATGGATTATAAATTGACAGCTCTCCATATAATTCAGAAAAACATCCTGCTTTTGAGTTGTCTTTCAAAAATAAATTTTACCAGATAATTGTTTTGATATGAGGGATCTAGTAAGGCTATTTTATGTTTTCAAAATTAAACAAGATCTCCATTTCCTGTTTGTGTATGTGCATAGCCATAAGGGAATAGGGAGAAAATGTAGGAAGAAAGAGAACAACTGTCCTGGGAAAGCCTGGGAAGCAGAGCTCCTAGTTTAAACGGTTACTATCTACCAGTGTTACTCTTATACACTGAAGAATCCTTTCAAATATTTTGATGTATTACTCTAGGAAAGAAAAATGAGCCTTCATAATAGACTCTTCATAGTCAAACAGCCAGTGTGGGGTATGGGAAACCTGATGGCTGTCCTCCCATGGGTCACATTCCTGTCCTATTGATTTGATTGTCTTAATGTGCATCTATTCCACATATGCTATTGCAGTACAAATTCCAAAATCTCATGAGAAATGTAAAAATGTGTTCTGGGACCTGGTCTTTAATGGGTTGTCTATAAAGTAAGTATGTGTGTTGCATATATCTTGATTTTTTTTTCATTTTTTTCAACTTAGCTGCACATTAAAATCATCCATCTTCCTTAGGTCTCAAAACACTGCTGTATTTTCAGGATCAGGAAATAAATATGTTTTTGTTTCCTGTTCCCCAAAATAAATTATTTGAGTTGTTTTGCTCGGCTAAATTGTATTTTACTTCCTTTTAGATTTCTTTTGCCACAGGACATTTTTTTCAGTTAGTATAAAATTTATACCCAGCAAGCACGTTTCATTCAAAAAATATAAAGCCCTTTCTAAAAATGGAAATTATTTAATGCTTTTTCTATGAAATTATTCTTAAGATAGATGGAGGATGTTTTACTAAGTCTGCTGAGTTTTGGTTATACAAAGATATACACAGCAGTGGATAAATAAATATCTGAGGCAATTTAAAACGGTCTCTGTTTTAAAACGAGCAAAAAGAAATCTGCTACTGAGGGAAATGTGGAGGTTAGAGCTGATTTTTTTGTGACTGCTGCCCTTTTGATCACATTTATGTGATGGACCTTTAGAGTGATAGTAGTGAAATCTCATCACAGAGATGATATACTGCTTAATAAGTATAGTAGGTTTTTTGGGTGTTTTTTTGGTTGTTATTGTTTTTTGGTTTCTGGTTAGGTAACATGAACCCAACTCAATTTTTTTGAGATATAAAGGTGATTTCAATAGCTCTCAATCACTTGGTGAACCAAGAAAGGGTTGAACAGACAAAGATGTGGCCTCAGGCCCCAAGAACAGTTGTTGGAGGTTAGTTGCACAGTTGTTAGCACCCAGGTTAGTTCCATAGTTTGGCTTTTCTGAATTGAGGTTCTGCAAACTTTGATGTGGCTGCATCCCTGTAGTATGCTGCTTTTTAAGTCCTTTGGGTATAAACTGAGGAGTGGGATAACTGGATCAAATGGTGGTTCCATTCCAAGTTTTCTAAGGAATCTCCATACTGCTTTCCAGAGTGGTTGCACCAATTTTCAGTCCCATCAGCAATGTATGAGTGAACCTTTTCTCCCACATCCTCATCAACATTTATTGTTGCTTGTATTCTTGATAATTGCTATTCTGACTGGAGTGAGACGAAATCTCAGTGTAGTTTTAATTTGCATTTCTCTAATTGCTAGAGATGTTGATGTTGAACATTTTTCATATTTTTTTGACCATTTGATTTCTTCTTCTGTGAATTGCCTGTTTAGTTCCTTTGCCCATTCAACAGATGAATGGAAAAAGAAAATGTGGAATGTATACACAATGGAATATTACTCAACCATAAAGAAGAATGAAATTATGCCATTTGCTGGTAAATGGATGGAACAGAAGGATATCATGCTAAGTGAAATAAGCCATCCCCAAAAAATCAAAGGCCGAATGTTCTTTCTCATATCTGGATGCTAACACACATCAAGGGAGGGCATGGAGGGGAAGAATAGAAGTTCATTGGATCAGACAAAGGGGAGCGAAGGGAAAAGAGGGGGAATGGGAATAGGAAAGACAATAAAATGAATCGGATATAACTTTCCTATGTTCGTGTATGAATACACAACCAGTGTAACTCCACATCATGTACAACCACAAGAATGTAATCCTAATTAGAATCAGTTACACTCTATGTATGCATATGTCAAAATATACTCTACTTTCATGTGTATCTAAAAAGAGCAAATAATAAAAAAAAGAAGAAAAGAACAGTTGGAAAAAGGGCTTCAGTCACTGTCAGCATTCCTGTCTGTCTTTCTCTGTAGGCCCACTTCCTTTTGTTCACTGTAGGATAGATTCCTTCACATGGCAGCAAGCACCGCTCACGGACAACTCCACCAATCTCGCACCTTTAACCACTGTACCAGACACTGTTGCTGCCTGCGCCCTGGGTCTTCAGCCCATCTCTGAGTTCACCTGCATGTGGGGACTTGCTCCCCCAGCTGTCCCAGGCTTCCTACCTCAAAAACCTGCGTATTTCTGCCTGATGACATTCTCTGACTGCAAGAGTGGGCTGGGGTGGCAGATTGAGCAGGACAAAAATCAAAGTTGGTCAATACACCCAAAGGAGTAACCTTTGGACAAAGAGGGATGGGACTTGGTGCCTAAGTAGGTCATTTCCCCCATTTCTTCAGAGATGATTGTACGTGTGGTTCACTAGGCCTCATAGAGGCCCAGCAGGACTGCATACATTTTATTTTTGCTTTTCTCCTTTCTTTGCCTCTCTTATACCATGCTTCCACGAATCAGTTCTGAAATAAACTGCTTAATCTCAAATCTTAGCTGAAGAGTTTGCTTTTGGAAGAATCCAAACTAGGACAACACAAAGAACTGGTTTGGGTTTCTTTTACATTGCAGTGCAAAAATCATGGAGAAATTCTTTGACTGGCCCATCTTGGGTCCAGTGCTTAACCATGGGACAGTCAGTGTAGCCATGTCATGTGAGGATATGGTAGCCATCACATGGTCAGTAGAGAAGGTAAGTATTCAAACTGAGAGATAGAGGAATGCAGCAGCAGGTCAAAGACACAGGAGGATATCATTCACAAAAGATAGGATATACGTTGGGATGGTGCATTGTTTAGGTATATAAAAAAATTTACTCATCAGGTAGTTAACAATGTGTTTTACAAAAAAGTTTTTCCTGAGCAAAGTGTTCTTGTAACTTTATAATAGTTTCACATTACAGAAAAACTATAGGAATAGTCCAAAATTTCTCAGGTATCGATTATACAGATTTACCAATAGTATGTGTATAAATTAATATTTTAAGTTGGTGTAAAATAATTATATATATATTTATGGGGTGTTGTGTTAGTTCAGTATGCATAAACAATATCTAATAATCAGATTGGGGCATTTGGTATATCCATTACCTCAAACATTCATCATTTCTTTGTGTTGGGGACATTTAAAATTCTACTAGCTATTTTGAAATAACCAATTAATTTTAGTCAACCATAGTTAGTTTTGTTAGTTCGCTTTTTGCCTCTGTGTTCAAAATGCCTGTGACCCAACAACTTGGGGAAGGAGGAAGGGGGGCAGGGACAAGATATATCCACAGGGTATACCATCTGTGATCTACTTCTGCCAACTAGGTCTCACCTTCTGTAATTTCCATCACCTCCCAATATTCCATCCGAATGATTAATCTATCAAATGGATGAATCTACAAAGGAGGTTAGGGGTCTCTTGATCAAATTATTTCCTAAAAGCACCACCTCTGAACCTTGCCACACTGGGAATCAAATCTTCAATACATGAACGTTTGGGGGACATTTTAGAGCCAAATCATAACAGGAGTTATTTCCCCTATCCTATCCAACTGCACTCCTAATTCTGTTAACCATTCACTCTCCATCTTCCTCCCCTCTTCCTAGGCCCTGGCAACTTCTGTTGTATTATTTCTATGAGATCAACTCTTTTAGCTTCCACGTATAAATGACAACATGCAATAATTATATTTCTGTGCCTGACTTTTTCACTTAACATAATACATAATGTCTTTCAAACTCATCCTGTTACTGAGAATGATAGGATTTCATTCTGCTACATGGTCAAATAATATTGTGCTATTGTGCATATGTACTACATTTTCTTTACCCATTCATCTGTCAAGGGACACAGAGGTTGATTTCACTCGAACACTGAACCACATCCCCAGCCGTGTTTTGTATTTTATTTAGAGACAGAGTCTCATTGAGTTGCTTTTGCTGAGGCTGGCTTTGAACTCACAATTTTCCTTCCTCAGCCTCCCAAGCTGCTGGGATTACAGGTGTGTGCCACTGCGCCCAGCTTGCCAATGACCTTGTCATTTTTTAAGCACATGAGCCAGGTAGTTTACAGAATGTTCCTCAATTATGAAACCAATGCATTTGTAACTGGTGTGTATGGGAGAAGCCAAGAAGAGGCAGCAGTGAGCAGGGGCTCCACAGATACCATTGACAGTTGGTTCATTAATTTTGAAGTGGTTTCCATTCTACTTTGTATCTCATCGTGGGTGGACTAAAACTTGAGGAAGAGTTTTCATTGATTTAAGGTAGACAATGCTGTATTAGTGGAACATGTTGGAACATGTGGATGTAATCAGTGTCAGTGATGAATTCTTCAAAACATTCTATTTAAAAAAATACTATTCAAAGGTGGTCTCTAACTAAAACTTCTATATGGCAAGAGTGTATGTTGAATATATTATTGAAATTTATAGCTGAGAGTAGAGCTAGAGGTTATTTAGTGCCTTTTATAGAACAAGAACTTTAGATTTACTGAGCTTAAGAAATGTGATTATGTTAGTCAGTGGAAAACCAATGTTGGGTCCCTCATCATTCTTATTCCTTGTCCAGTGTTCTTTTCTATTCTGCCCCATGTGAGAAAAACTATGCTACTCACTGTAGCTGTTATCTTACCATTAATGATGTGGTGGCAATTCAGTTTTCAATGTATTTCATTAATCTCATTATCAAACAAATGCAGCTTTATCAGGAAAGTTCTCACTAAAAGGGCTACTGCCCTTAAAGTGCTACTAAAATTAAACAACTCTTTTGTACTTCAAAACATTCATTCTACCAATAGAAATGTCTGTCTTAGTCAGCTTTGCAATTGCTGTAACCAAAACACCTGACAAGAACAACTCAGAAGAAGGAAAGTTTATTTGGGTCTCATGGTTTCAGAGGTCTCAGTTCATAGACGGCTGAGTCCATTGCTCAGGGCCCAAGATGAGACAGGACATCATGGCTGAAGGACATGGTAGAGAAAAGAAGCTCAGCTTATGGTGACCAGGAGAGAGAGAGAGAGATAGAATGGTCCCATAGGGACTCTCCTAGGGCACACCCCCAGTAGCCCATCTCCTTTAACCATGTTCCACCTTCCTAGAGTTACCATTCAGATAGTCCATTGAAACTAGGATGGACTAATTAGGTCACAGATCTCACAATTCAATCATTTCACCTCTGAGCATTCCTGCATTAACAGGAGACTTGGAGAAATACTTCATATGCAAACCATAATATTCTGCCCCTGGTTCCCAAAATCTCATGGCCATCTCACAATGTAAAATGCATTTAGTCCATTTCCAAAAGTCCCATAACCTTAATAGTTGCAGCATTGCCCAAAAGTTCAAATCCAAAGTTTCCTCTGAGACTCAAGGTAAACTCTTGGCTATGAAACCACGTAAAAACCAAAAGCAAGTTACATATACAGTGTCACAGAGTAAACATCCTCATTCCAAAAGGGAGAAATAGGGGTATAGAAAGAAGGGATGGAACCAAAATAAGACTGAAACCCAGCCAGGAAAACAGGTCCCATAACTCCACCTGTAACTCTGTGTATAGCATCTTTGGACCCATGGCAATGACATGCTCTTTCCAAAGGACTTGGGCAGCAGCCCTGTCTGTTTGGCCTTGTTGTTGCAGTATACATGGGCTCTCTTTTAACCTGGAGGTCTCTGCAGCCAATGACTTTTTTTGGCAGGAAGTCCATGTTCCTGGCATCTCTTAATTCCTGGGATTTCCATTCTGGTTTCAACTTCATCTTCACAGTATCATGCATAGCCCTCTCAGGGGTAGCCTGCAGGGATGCTGACTGTGCTACTCTTTGCCTGGCCTCTCAGGCCTTCTTTGATATCGTGATGGAAGCCTCCAGGACCTCTTAACCTAATAATCCTGCATTTCTGCAGAACTAGCACCATGTAGTTGATTCCAACTACAGTTCTTCTGTCAGCTTATGCAATGACTGGGCTCCCTGGAATCATGACTTAAGTGCCTGGATGACTGACTATGGTGAAAAAACTTTCTAGGTCCCCCTGTACAAGAGGGCATCCCTATGATGTCTTTTCAAAGGAATTTTCTTTTCTATATCCTTGAGCCTGTGATAGGTGTGACCTTGCAAATACCTGAAATGCCTTTAAGGCAACTTTCTATTGTTTCTGTGTAAAGTACTTAGAATCTCTTTAGGGGCTATAATCTCTCCAACAAGCACACCACTCTTGGCCCCAGTTTTACATGTGCTTTTTTGTTCATACTGCAAGGTTTTAAAATTCTTTAGCTTTGTCTTCTGCTCCTGATACTCACAATAAACCTAGTTAAAAGCTGCCAAGAATATCCATGCCACTGACTGAATGCTAGGTTGCTTTGAAATTTCCTCCACCAGATTAATTAGTCTATCACTTCCAATTCAACCTCACACAAAGTCTCAGGACATGGGTAAGATGTCAACAAGTTCTTTGGCAGAATATAATACAAATGACCTCTATTCCAATTCCCAGTGGAATCCTCATTTCTCTTTGAAACCTTAGGAGCACAATCTGCATTCTTATTGGCATTCTTGTCCTCTGAGCTCCCTACAGAATCATCCATTAAGCTCTGCTTACAACACTCTAAGGCTTTTCCAGCCTACATTTTCAAAAATTTCCAAACTCCTCCCACAAATCAGCTCTCAAAAGACTTTCAAACCCCAGGGTAAGTTTAGTCACAGGAACTGGACTCCTCCCAGTACTAATGTCTATTTTACTCAACTTTGTGTCACTACAGCAAAACTACCTCACAAGAACAACTCAGAGGAGGGAAAGATTATTTGGGGGCTCAGGTCTTCAGAGGTTTCAGTCCATAGTTGACTGACTCCATTGCTCTGGAGTCCAAGATGAGGCAGACCATCATGGCCAAAGGACGTGGTGGAGGAAAGAAGCTCACTTCATGGTGGCCAGAAAGCACAGAGAAGCAGGGAAGGAACCACAAAGAAGATGCAACCTTTTAGGTCACCACTCCAGTGACCTACCTCTTCCAGCCATGCCACATCCGCATACAGTTACTACTCAGTCAGTCCACTTAAAAACTAGGATGGATTTCTTAGGTAATAGCTCTCACAAACTAGTCATTTCACTCGTGAATATTCCTACATTAACACAGGAGCTTTTGGGGGACACCCCACATATAAATCATAATAGCCTCCATAGATAAATGAGCAACTGTTTTACCATATTAATTTCTAGTGTTTAAGTTTTTATATTTTATTGTTTTTTATTATTTGTTATATTTTATTGTTTTTAACTAGAAAAAAGGAACCTGTATTAATTAAATCACAATATATTCCAGATTGTTGGTGGCACATGCCTGTTTTCCCTGCCACTTGGATGGCTGGGACAGGAGGATTACAAGTTTAAAGCCAGTCTTGGCAACTTAGGGAGACCCTATCTTTTTTCCCTCTTAATGCTTTTTCTTTTCCTTTTCCTTTTTCTTTTTTTCCTTAGGGAGATTATAGCTTAAAAAATGAAAAGGGGGGCTGGGGTAGTTGCTCAGTGGTAGAGTGCTTGCCCTAGCAGGTATGAGGCACTGGGTTTGATTCTCAGTACCACATATAAATAAATGAATAAAACAAAGGGAAAAAATGAAAAGGGCTAGGGATATAGCTTAGTGATAGAGTGCCCCTGGGTTCATCAGTATCACAAAGAAAAAAAGAAGAACAATGTATTCATTCTGGTGGAATGCAAGCCCGATTCCTGTCATTAGCATCAAAACAAAGGAAACAATCAATAAAGTGAAAAGATAGCCTGTAGAATGGGTGAAAATTTTTTCCAGCAATTTAGAGGCTTGATATCCAGAATATATAAAGAACTAAAAACATTTGACACAAAAGGACAAGTAATCAAGTCAACAAATGGGCAAGTGAAGAAGTAGTACAAATGTTCAATAAATATATGAGAAAATGCTCAACATCTTTAGCTATCAGGGAAATGCAAATTAAAACTACTTTCAGATCTCATCTTATCCCAGTCAGAATAGCTATTATTAAGAGAATAAAAAATAGCAAGTGCTTCTGAGGATGGGGGTGGGGAAGGAGAGCTTACACACTCTTATGGGAATGGAAATTAGTACATCCACTATGCAAAGCAGTGTGGAGATTCCTCAAAAAACTAAACTTCGAACTACTACATGATGCAGCTGTACTGCTCCTGGCTATACCCATATACCTGAAGGAATCAAAGTCAGCATACAATAGAGATATCTGCATACTCATGTTTATTGTGGCACTATCCACAATGCCAAGTTAGGCAGTCATCCTAGATGCCACCAACAGATGAATGGATAGAGAAAATGTGGTATAATCAGGTGTGGTGGTATATGCTTATTATGCAGCGACCAGAGAGGCTGAGTTAGAGGGATCACAAGTTTGAGATCAGCCTCAGCAACTTATGAGACCTTGTTTCAAAAAGGTTGGAGATGAGACTCAGTGACAGAATGCCCCTGGGTTCAATCCCCACTACCACAAAAACAAAGAAAATGTGAGATACACACTCAGAAAGACAAGCATTTTGGGTTTTATCATATGTATAATCTAGGAAGTAAAAAAGACTACATGAAGGTTGAAGGGGTAGTATTAGGGAAAGGGAAGAGGACCTGAGGTGGGGATGACAGAAGAGGATAACGAGGAAGATAAATGTGATCAATATATGTAATATGTGTGTATGAAATTGCCACAATGAAACCTACTATTTTGTACAATTAATATGTACTAATAATTGTTTAAAAATCTAGTTGTACAATTAATATGTAATAATAATTATTTTTAAAATCTGGTTGTATACAGGGCTCTCCCTTCAGCAGGGAGAAGTGGTTGAAAACTGTCTGGTGTAGGAGAAGAACATGTGCTTTGGAATCAAATGGAGTTTCAAAGCCTGTGTAAGTCAATCCTGGGCAAATCAATCTTTCTTCAGACTCTTCATCTGTGAAATGGGAGTAAGAATATCAATTATTTGACTCTGGTACTATAGATGCTTACTCTTCAGGATGACAGAAAATGTATTTTATAGTGTCTGAGCTAGTGTCAATGCTCAATCTATTATTTTAGCGGTTCTTTTCAAGTGGGTAATTGCCTCAGACCTGTGCTATGGGTGGGTAGTAAAAAGCATCAGTACAGGGTGAAGCAGCTGATCCTACCAAATATTACTAAAAATCATTCAGGACTTTCATAAACAGTTCATACAGTTACACTTTTAATTTGCTTTGCCCCAGGTTTGGGACTAGGAGTTAGCAACAGCATTCTCCTCTGCCATCCACTTCTCTGACTGGGTAGTTTTTTTTTTTTTTTTTTTTACATTGTTGTTGTTTCTTTCTTTTCTTTCTTTCTTTTCTTTTCTTTTTTTTTAAATAGAAACGTTTTCAAAGTTGAGCCATATTTTAATTTTCATAGGTTTCATCCATGTGAAAATGTTTTAGGTTAGGTGGATTAATGGCAGGACTTGATCCATCCTCTGTGGGGTGGCCATTGCAGTATTTCTTGTACCCCTGCTCCTTTCTTAATTGAAAATGTGACCTAAGTGTCCATAGTACATAAATAAAACATTCATGGTAAAGAGATTTCCTAAAATGTAAAATCATCTCTGTGCTTTTTGTTTTTCTATCAGTTTTCTCATCTCTAAAGCAAATTGGTAAAACAAATTTCATGGCCTTTCACAGTAATATTTCTTCCCAGGTTAAAGTCAGTAGATACCATGTTAGGTCTGAATTAACAGGCTCTGAAAATGGGATTTATAATGAAAACTGCAACTCAACCTGGCCATGACAGCGCTGCAGATGTGAAGCCCTGATCAGCCTTGTTGGTCACTGTCTGGATGGATTTCTCTATTTTCAAGTCCCTTGGAATTTTTCTTGTTTCCTCTTCCCTTTCTGTTTGAATGGAAAACATATCCATTGTATTAGTAATTATCTGTATGAATCAGCTGCTTTTGAGTTCAACAATTTTCTGGGGGAAAAAACCAAAACATTTTAAAAGCAATTTGCCCAGCACATGATGGCCAAAGAATTGCTAAATTGAGAGGAACAGGGGAGGTCTCCAGTCCAACCTCCCATTGCAGCAGGCATTGCTTCTGCAAGCTCTCTGACAAATGGCCACTAGACTCTTCACCATTCAAAATGATAAGCCATTCTAAGGAAAAAGGTATTTCTTTTTCCTTATGAAAGAAAGGAAAAATCTTTTGGGTATCAAAATCTTTTTACTTCATCTTAAATCATTGTCTTCCAGAAACAGAAAATATAAAGTAAAAGCAAACTAAAACATTGTACTACACACACACACACACACACACACACACACGCAGGCACACACGCACGCATGCACGTACAGAATCAAATAAAAATGCAGTGAGACCGCTGAGCCTGATAATGAAAACTGGACATTTACAAACGGGGACGTGGGCGAGTAGCACCAGCATCTCAGAGCCAGGTGTGATTTGTGGGCTTTAGCGGCAAACTCTTAATCATGAGCCACAGTGAAGTTCACTCTGCTGGTGTCTTTATTTCATAAAGAGCCCAGCAGGTGAAGGAAAACTGTAACAGCTGAAAATAGAACCCAATATGATAAAAAGTACAAGTCGATTTTTGGCAGCATATTGCAAGCTTTATTTCTTGGTAATCTCATGTAGTAGCAAATTTTCTTTTCTGCCTGACTTTTTATGTGTCCCTTGGGAGGGTCTGTGATGATCAGTCCTGGTCTGATATTCAGCCTTCCAGCCAAAGTCTTCTGCTCACATTGGGCTGCAGATTCCGTTAGAGCCTCATTTTACAGAGAGATGTGTGTATGGAGGAGGAATGATCGTGGAGAGCTGGGAGCAACAGCTGTCTGTCACATAGTAAACAGGGAGGGCTGCAGATCATGGCCAAGTAGGAACACATGATGAGCCAAGGGGACAGAGCAGAGCCGCTGAAAATTGAATCCTTCCTCCCAGCGCCCAACCCTATCAAATCACAACAGGAGTTACTAAGGAGTTCAAGTTCTTCATTTTTATTCTTCTTTGCTTGTTTGCTTCTGCTTTTACTCATGATAACCAAAGGAAGTCCTGTGGAGCAAAGAAATTAACATTGCAGGAATTTGAGTGCAAAAGGCCCCACTGAAACCTCACTTGTGCTAACTAATAGACACAGAATTCAGTTATGTTTTCCACAGCATTAGTCCCTTAGTGCCACATTTAGAACGAATGCTCTTATGCCAGTTATTAATAAGCCCTGAGCCTACCTTATGGGTACTGTTTATTATAGACCAGTGGGTTTAGTAAATGAAAGATTAAGGTCACTGTATGTATACTTGCTGTTGAAGATGACTTTAAAAAAACAAAATCAGTGGCTGCAAAAAATGAAATGTTTAGTCATTCCTGAGCACTGATGTGGCCGCAGCAGCCTGTTTACCCAGTTTTGCACACTGACTACTTTCAGGACTCTAGAAATTCTAACGATTAATGCTTGCTTAGGGTTGTTCCACCTACTTAGCTGGGCAATGCTCCCCATCAGCCATGGTGTATTGATGATCCTTTCTGTGCCAAAACTCCACTAGGATCTTTGGAGCATACCAGAAGCAGCAAAAGCACTCATTAAATTGTAAACTCTCTGCAAAAGAGTAGACTCTTGGGGAGAGTTTACAATTTAATGAGAGAACCAGAGAAAAGACAAATAAATAGGTACTTGTAAACATACCATACAAAATAGAAATAAGCTCTATTCTCTGGAGTGTACTCAGTGCCCTCAGTAATAGATGTGTTAACTCCTGTGCCAAGGGCACTGGTAACAGATACCATTAGGTGTTTAGGAAATAAAAGACTTCTTAGCACTTTTTTTCTCTCTTGTCCTGAAAGTGGTAACTGTCGTGTCATAGTTCCACAGTTCCTAGTTAATAAAATAAGCGACACAACTTTGAGAAATCACAATGTTCTCAAGCGTCAGAAATAATGGTTGAAATTCGTCATGTGGGCAGTCCCAATCATGTAGTGAACATACTCTGCTTTGGAACTAAATGTGCAGAAGAACTTGTGTGGGATTCTGGAACTAGACTTTGTGATTCTGTGATGCAAATTAGGCTTGTGGATTTAGTTCATTCAATCAAGAAACACATACTGAGTGTCAACTATCTGGGCGATCCTATTCTAGACGTTGGAGATTTAAGAATGAATGACAGGACATTTAGTAAGTTCAAAGTGTGGGAGTAGGGAAGAGTCTGGGCGGACTGCAAGCAAGCTTTGGCAATTGCTCTAATGATTTTTATTTTCCACTTTTGGGTTTTATAGTGGAGTACAGGAGATTGGCAGCTGTACTAAAGTTTCTAGGGAGGCAGATTGTGAGTAATGGTCCTATTGCGGGGTGTGAGCGCTCAGAGTCAGAGAATCAAGGAACAAAAGTTATGCCATGTCCTGGAATCCTGGAATTCTGGGGCAGTGAAACTCCCAAGAATGACCATAAGGTGGGTGAATCTGCAACAACTGCTTGTCAGTGCCTGGCCGTGTCCTCTCTGCCTCGTCTTGTAGCTCACCACCATGGTTAACTTCCGACAACCTGAAGGCTTTCTCTGGCTGCTTGGTTAGGCTGTAATATGCCAGAGACTTAATGCCCCTTTCCAAGCCCTTCAGCCCCACCCACGCTCAAGGAATTCAGTGTAGAAATACCCCTTCCCTTTACTCCTCCAGTAGGAGACTGGATTGGCATTAGAGTTCTACAGAGTGGTAAGGCTTTTTTACTAACGTGGTAACTGGCTTGAAAATACACCTTAATTAGCTGATTTCGTCTTCTTGTCTCACTTCTTGATTTCCTTACTGGAATGATGCCCAAATGAACCACAGCATTCAAAACTCTGCCTCAAGATTTGCCCTGCAAGAACTCAGTTTTTGCAAATGAACTATTCACTGATATTCTGACTAAAAATGAATTCATTCAGTAATTAGTAGAAGGGTTTTTGTTTTGTTTTGTACTGGGAATTGAACCCAGGAGTGCTTTATCACTGAAGTACATCCCTAATCCATTGTAGTTTTTGAGACAGGTCTTGTTAAGTTCCTGAGAGTCTTGCTAAATTGCTGAGACTGGTCTTGACTTGTGATCTTCCTGCCTCAGCCACTCCTGCCCCTCCAGTCACTGGGATTATAGGTGTGTGCCACTGCATGAGGCTTAGTAGAAGTCTTCGAGTGATCCTAGACAGGTGTAAGGAAACTCTTTATCCATGCAACTCCTCAACCAACCCAATTCCTTTCTTCTGCTGGAAACAAATTGGATAAGGCACGAACATAGGTGAATGTCTGAGCATCAGTATTCATATTCTGAAGATTTTTCCACAGATTCCTTTTGAGCGAAGCATCTTTTCAAATTTGTTACATGCAATTGGTCAAGTTCTGTATCATATAACCTTTCCTTCTTGGCTGTAATATAAATAGATCTATGAGTGGGCCTATATGAGGCATTCGTTCATCCCCCAAATACTTACTCTGTGCCAAGCACTATGCTAGGGATTGTAAATATGGCAGTGGACAGGTAGATCTAAACATGTCCTGGAATATGAAGCTTGTATATCTCATGGACATACAGAAACCATGAGAGGGAGAGAAGGTATTAGAAGAGGAGAGTAAAGACTATTTGGTAGTGGGAGGAGAAGATAAGGTAGATACAGAGGCTACATGGGGAGTCACAACATCACAGTAATGTTAAAATTCTAGATTTGGGTACCATAAACCTACTGATGAGATGGCAGCCAGGTAAGGAGGTTGTAAAAGACATACCAAATTCTAAGGATGACCCAGTTTCCAAATTCCATTCAGTCCCAGGGTTGGCTCTGCTGTAGGTCCCATTTGTCTTTGGGCTCTGAGACCCTGGGTTCTTATTTTTTGGTACATTGTTATGATTACTACAACAGATATTCATTAATTACCTGTGATCCTAGCAGCACAGGAGGATTGCAAATTCAAGGCCAGCCTCAGCAACTAAGTGAGGTCCTACCAACTTAGTAAGACCCTGTCTCAAAATAAAAAAGGGTCCCAGGTTCAATCCCTGGTACAAAAAAAAGAATTGTTTTTCATTTTAAAATTAATTAAAATAGAGAGATGGAAATGGAATTCAATTCTCATTCTCAACAGATAAAAATACTGAGGCCCAGTAAAGCAAAGTGATTTTCTTTTGAGGTGAAAACCTTGACTCCACAATCACAGCCTTTGAAATCTTTCAAGAGCAAACACTAGCAATCTCACTGTGAATAGGCCTGGAAGAACAAGGTAATCTCTAGGGTAGCCAGCATCGTAAACTTACATCACATATAACTTTCAAACAAAGGCTCATAAAAATTCTATATTTCACTACATTTGCACTGACCAGATCCATATTTGTCACTGCAATCCGATCTTCCAATTTATTCTTTTGGTTTATTTTGTGCTTCTCCACAGAAGCAGTATTAGCATTGCCAGGGAACTTGTTAGGCAGGCAGATTTCAAGGTCTATCCCAAATCTCCTGAATCAAAATCTCAAGGGTTGACACTTAGCAATTTGTTTTGATGCTCTCTCTGGGTCATTCTGATGGCAGCTGAAGTTAGGGGATCACTGCTTTAGGCTGAGAAAATATCCGGATCCATTTCAAAGTATTTCTTTGGATCATCATGACAAAGTTTTTAAAAGAAGAAATAGTATATTATTTAAAAAAAATTGTGTTAATTTTTGTGTTAATCTATGTGTTTTGTGTTAATCTATGTGTTAATTTTTGTTCCTGTGAACAGAATACCCAACATAAACAAATTAAAGGAAGAAAAGTTATTTTGGTTCACAGTTTCAGAGGTTTCAGTCCATGGTGGTCTGGCTCCATTGCTTTGGGCCTGAGGTGAGGCCACGGTGGAAGGGTGTGGTAGAGGAAAGCTGCTTGTCTCGTGACAACTAAGATGCAGAGAAAAAGGGAGGAGGGTGTGTATGCGGTGGGGAGAGGGGCCAGGGACAGGAAATGTCCTTCCTGAGCATTCTACCAGTGACCTACTTCCTACGACCATGTCACTCCTTCTTATAGATTCTACTACTTCCCAGTAGACCCTTCAGTGATTAGTAAATTAATCTCTGATGACAAATCTTTCAACACCTGCAATGTTGGGGGGCATTTCAATTCCAAACCATAACTCTAGCTTGATGCTTTTGAGCTTATTTTTTGCTGTTGCTATTGTTGATTATGGTAATAATGATGATGTCTTTGTATCTGTGTTCTAGAAGTAGGTACATAAAATCCAGTGGTGTGTCCTTTAGACCAACCAGCTCTCTGGAAAAGAGAATAAGAAAAGTCCTCATTTATAGATTTGCTAATTCCTGTGGTGTAAATAGTCCCACCGTGGCTGATTTCAAGTTGTTAGTATGACACCACTGAAAATGGAGTTGAGAAGTGGAGTTGGGAAGAAATGAAAACAACCAATCCTTCAAAATCAGTGCCACCTCCACCCATTAATTTTAATGTGTACATAAAGCCCAGAATATAGTTGTCATAATTAAATGTCAGTTAAATGAATTATGACAGAGCAAAATACATATAGGAGACGAGAATTTCATTTTCTGGGGGTAGGGAAAAATCTAATGTGAATGAAGATTTTAACCTCTTATTGCTATCTTCCTCATTTTTAACTACTTTCACCAAAGTAACCACAGAAAGAAAGCTTAAATGTGCATTTACTTAGAATATACTAAATGATCCTTATTACATATTGCAACAAATCAGACGATTCAAAAACAGACCATTTTCAACATGGCTCTTTGTGGTAATAAAACACTTTGCAAATCAATTTTATTGTTCCTCTCTGTAACCTCAATTGGCCATAGACATGAGTTCCCTATTATTACAGATGAAGAAAGCAAGACAGAAAGAGATCTTCAAACTTGCACACAGTGTGTTAATAGAAAAATTAGGATTAGAATTGGAGTCCTGGAATTTTCCAGCCATAGTTGATTAGGTTATGTTTTCTAAAAAAATGGCTAATTTAAAATGAGACATTAATTGGCTTTGGTCTGCAGGGGTGGCTATGCTTTCTATTGGCACAATATACCAGACCTGAGGTTCATTATGTTGCTTGCCATGTCCCTTCTTGCTGGCTCTGATCTTCCCAGAGTTCCTGCTGGAAGGACCCTGATTCCTACCATATTCCTAAAGCCATCCATCCCTCAAACCACAGCTGCCTGGATTGGAGGTGTTTGCCAGACCCAGGGGTGGCCAATCAGTAGACTGGCCTGTGGCCTAAGAATAACAGGACAATCATATTCCTTCTCTCCAGAATTTGGAATGAGAAAGGATGACTAAAATTAGTTTGGAAGCTAAAAGTTAAAAGCCATAATATCCTGGAAAGGCATGGTAGACTCTGGGTAAAGCTATGAGATGGCAGAAATTATTAGTAAGTAAAAGGTTTGACTTAGAGAACAGAAGAGTGATTAAGTAAGGAAGCAACAAAAAGAAAACAGTCAAATTACAGAAAAAATAAATACAAACCATGGGAGACAGACCATGTAGCAAGAGAGAGGAAGAGAGACCCAGATCCCTGGGCTGCTCTGGTGATTGGCAGCTTTCCAGTTCCTACCCCTTTATATATGTAAAAGTTCTGCTGCATGGAACAGGAACTCTGCATTAGTGACTGAGTCCAAAGGGAGTTTGTAGCCTTTATATAACAAGAGGTCTGGAGGTGGACAGTTCAGAGCTGGAGCAGCAGCTTCACAAAATCAAGGGTGTGCCCAGCCCATCTGCTTTCCACCGTTCATGGGCCTTGACAGGTAGCTTTTATCCTCATATTTGCCATCCTCATGGCTTCCAGTCTCACATCTATTTCTGTGCCAGAAGAAACAGAAAATGATGTTGAGAAATGTGTTTTCCATATATAAATACCAGAAATGCAAAACGTCCTCCAAAGGATTCTGCTGTCTTATTGACCTGAACGGTGACACGAACTCCTAATAGAAAAAAGAAAAATAGCTTTCTCCCTCTTCCTTTTTACTCTTTTAAAAGACTAACACATTGCTGCCCAGGATAAAATTGAGAGTCCAGTAAATAAAGAGGAGGGGAGAATTAGGTGAGCAGAGAGAAAGAGAGAGAGAGAGAGAGAGAGAGAGAGAGAGAGAGACTGCACTTGCCAGATACATATATTATACCCCAAAGCTAAGCCCCAATGCCCCACCTCCTCCAGCCACACACCACCTGCCTCCAGGTACCACTCAAATCACAACCATGATTAATTCACTGATTGGGTTAAGGCTCTCACAACGCAATCCTTTCCCCCTCTGAACCCTCTTGCATTGTCTCACACATGAGCTTTTGGGGGACACCTTACGTCTAAACCATAACATCTCCTTTATTCTCCTCAGCAATACTCAAGTCCCTACATAACTGACAAGACTGAAGCCATCAGAAAAGTGCTCGCACAGACCGCCCCACGGCATCTACCTCCCCCTCAGCATCTCTACCCCAATACCACCTTCCTGCCTGTGATAATTATCTCAGGCCACCCTTCTTGCTTCCTAGAGATGTTGCTTGAACAAGTCTCCCCTTCCTCTCCTGTGGGATCAGTTGTTCCCTCTCTATTGGATAATTCCCATCAGCATGGAAACATGCTATTACTATTCTGGGAACTCTTTCCAGCCCTGTGTGACTCCAGGAATTGTTCCTCTTGCAAATTTTCTGTGAGATTTTTCTTTTCACAGGCATGTGCTCATCAGTCCACAGCTGAGACCCCTCTAGAGGGGACCCCTACAGCCCCGGGAGTGTTTCCTTTACGCAGCCCTCGCTGCTCTGCTCTTCTGCTCTGTAGATTCTTGCACTGCCTTGACCTTCTTGAATTCTCAACTATCTCCTTTTCAGTGCTGTGGCCTGGGAACTCGGCAACGCACTGGATCATCCCAGGGAGCACCTCATTTGTTTCCCTGCTGTCAGAGACTACTGTCCCATGCTGCCTCTTTCCAATGTCTGAAAACTGTTGTTTCATGTACTCTGTCCCAACCATTTAAGGTGGGAGGGAAAATCTATTCTCTAGTGTTTCATCATGGCTGGAAGCAGAAGCCTTCTGTTGTTCTTCTTTTTCCTCCATCTCTTCCCCCTCCATCTCTTCCCCCTCCTCCTCTTCCTTCTCTTCCTTCCTTCCTTCCTTCCTTCCTTCCTTCCTTCCTTCCTTCCTTCCTTCCTTCCTTCCTTTCATCCTTCCTTGTGTTAGGGATGGAACCTAGGGCTCTGTACGCACTAGGCAAGTGCTACACCTCTGAGCCACACCTGCACCCCCTTCTGATCCTCTTAAACACACTTCAGTGACACTGCTGCACCCAGCACATCCCCCGAAGCCTCTCTGGTCTTTGTCATCCCTGATCTCCAGATTGTAAAATCCAGTCTCAGTCTTCTCTGAACCTGACTTGCCAACCACATCGGGTTTATTTGTTTGTGCTTTTCCAATCGATACACTCTTTTCCTTTGGCTTTTGGGATGACGTTGGCTTTTTTCCTCTTACTGTACTGGCCACTCTTTTCAGTTCCATTTGGTGGTTCCTCCTTTCTTCCTTTAACCTCTGGATATCTGAGTGTTTTGGGACTTGGTTCTTGGGTTCTCTCTTTTCCCAGTCTATACTCATTCCTTGTTGATATCATTGTCAAGTTGATCTGCAGTCTGGGCTTTCCCCAACTCGAGCCATGTACGCTATGCTTCCTACTTCACATCTTCCTTCTCACAAATACTTAATAGCTAAAGTCACCTGCTCCAAGCTGAATCCCTGTGCTCCCCTCCGAGCTGTCCCAACTACTAGCTTTCCTCAGCTCTGCTGACAGAGCTCCACCCTTCACATCATTCAGCCCAAAAGCTTTGCAGTGATTCTGGACTCCTCCCTTTCTCTCACAGGTCATGTCTTACCCTTCAGACATCCTCTTGATTCTACCCTGAAGATTACCCAGGGTGTGGCCATTCTCACCCCTTCAACTGGCACCACCTGCGTCTGGAGCCCCCAGATCTTTCTCCTACAACATGGCAATAATCTCCTAACTTACTTCTCCTCAGCTTGCAGAAAGGGGAGAGGAATTAATTTAACCACATGCCTTAGATCTAGATACATTATAAATAAGATAATTCACTTCCTGGCTCAAAAGCTATGCTCACTCTGTTCTCCCTGATCTTCGGTCCCCTGTCTGGTTCCCTGTAGCACTCTCTTCTCCATCACAGGACTTCAGCCACAGTGGTCCTTTCTGTTCCAGAACTTACCACGTGGGTCCCACCTTAGTGTCTGTGCACTGCTGGAACACTTTTTCCCTACCTTCAAATCTTCTCCCAATATCACCTTCTCCCTAACAGACCTATTTAATCCTGCACCCTTCCCCATGCACTCACAGTGGGAACATACTTGTTGCATGAAAGAATGGTAATGCAGCCACTCTTTAGAAAGAAAGCAAATGTAATTTTAGATTACTTTAGTAAAATCAAAATTGCCAAACGAGGACTACATAGTTTCCTTGTACATGACATAAATGGTAAGAGTTAAGTTTTTGAGCACTTATTGTGTATTTTGAATATATTATTGTGATATTAAGTAGTCACAAACATATTATAGGGTGGGTATTCTTTTTTTGTGATGAAGAAAATGGACAGAAAACTTAAAGTTTGCTATTCACATAACTCATAACTGGTAGAACCAGAATCAAAAATCAGGCAATGGACTCCAGAACCCATATCTCAACCCTCTCACTAGAGCTGGAAAATGCTGAGAGCAAAATGACTGGTTCTAGAAACCATGTTATAAGACGGAAAGCTGAAGGGACAGGCATTTTCCTCATAAAAGAGAACACTTGCCAGGCGCAGTAGTGCACCCTTGCAATCCCAGCTACTTGGGAAGCTGAGGCAGGAGGATTGCAGGTTTGAGGCCAGTCTGGGCAACTTAGTGAGACCCTGTCTCAAAATAAAATAAAAAGGGCTAAGAATGTAGCTCTGTGGTAGGGTGTTTGTATGGAACACACAAAGCCCCGAGTTTGGTCTCCAGTAAAACACACACACACACACACACACACACACACACACACACAGAACACTCAGGGGGTATTATCTCTTGCATCTGGATGTACCCCAAAGGCTCACATGCCGAAGACTTGGTCTCTAGCTAGTGATCCTACTGGGAGACAGTGGAAAGGATAGGAGGTTGGGCCTAACTGGAGGAAGTAGGTCGCTGGTGGTATGTCTTAAGGGGTACTTCTTATCTCCTGTCCCTTCTGTTCTCTCTCTCTGCTTCCTGGAGGCCATGAGGTGAGCAGTTTGTCTACCCTGTGTTCCCTGCCATGATGGTCTGCCTGGCCATGGGCCCAAATCAATGGAGTCAGTTGACTATGGACTGAAACCATGAACCAAAATGAATCTTTCCTCCTTTTTAAAAAATTCTTATTTTTACAGACTGCATTTTGATTCATTGTACACAAATGGGGTACAACTTTTCATTTCTATGGTTGTATACAATGTAGATTCACACTATTCATATAATCATACATGTACATAGGGTAATACTGTCTGTCTCAGTCTACCATCTTTCCTTCCCCCCCCCCCTCCTGCCCCATTTTCCCCTACCCCCCCCAACATTCCTCCATTCTTCTCTTCCCCCCCTGCCCCCCCCCCCCCATTATGTTTCATCATCCTCTTATCAGAGAAAACATTTG
>JAJEJO010000202.1:987717-1029343 GCA_020662805.1 Glaucomys volans | reverse complement strand
CCCCCCCCCATTATGTTTCATCATCCTCTTATCAGAGAAAACATTTGTCCTTTGGTTTTTTGGGCTTGGCTTATTTCACTTAGCATGATATTCTCCAACTCTATCCATTTACCAGCAAACACCATAATTTTATTCTTCTTTATTGAGTAATATTCCATTGTGTATATATACCACAGTTTCTTTATCCTTTCATCAATTGAAGGGCATCTAGGTTGGTTCCACAATCCAGCTATTGTGAATTGAGCAACTATGAACATTGAAGTGGCTGTATCAGTATAGAATGCTGATTTTAAGTCCTTTGGGTATAAACCCAGGAGTGGGATAGCTGGATCAAATGGTGGGTCCATTCCAAGTTTTTTGAGGCATCTCCATACTGCTTTCCAGAGTGGCTGCACGAATTTACAACTCCACCAGCAAGGTAGGAATGTGCCTTTTTCCCCACATCTACACCAACACTTATTATTGCTTGTGTTCCTGATAATAGCCATTCTAATTGGAGTTAGATGAAATCTTAGGGTGGTTTTAATTTGCATTTCTCTAATTACTAGAGATGATGAGCATTTTTTCATATATTTGTTGATCACCTGTATATCTTCTTCTGTGAAGTGTCTGCCCAGTTCCTTAGCCCATTTATTGATTGGGTTCTTTGTATTTTTGGTGTAAAACTTTTTAAGTTCTTTATAAATTTTGGAGATCAGTGTTCTGTCTGAAGTGTGTGTGGAAGAGATTGAATCTTTCCTCCTTTATGCTGTTTTTCTCAAGTATTTTGTCAAAGCAGCTGAAAGCTGCCTAACACATGGGGACATGACAATTTTCCAGTGTGTGAAGGGATAAGGTGGAAAAAGATGAGATTTGTGTATTACTAAAGAAGGGGGAAACCAGGGCTTGCCATTTAGATAATACAGAGAAGTCGATTTTAGTTTAATGTTAAGAAAGAATTTTTAATTATTAGAGTTGCCCAAAATTAGTATAGTTTACTATTCAAAATGACTACTTCTTGGTCACAAAAACTTTATACAGAAACTGAATGACCCTCTCTTGGACATAAGGTTCTTTGGTGGAAGTTTAGACTTGACTTTCTAGCTTTCAGGTCCTGTGTGATTCACCTAAACTTTACCTGATGACCTACTTAGATGCTCAGGGCAGAACAAGGCAGGGACATTGTGAGACCAAAACTTCTCACCAGAGTGGGAAAGAGAAGAAATTCATTCCCACGCACACCCCCTCCATTCCAAAGGCACCCTGGAGATGCGGGAGGGACCATTTCTATTTCCTACATGTAAAGTTCTGTTCCCAGTATGGATGCAGTAAGACTAAACCCACATCAAAATATATTTTGCCCTTATTAGGAAGCAGGGGATATTGGACTCAAAAGTTCTTATTGCTCAGCCTGGAGGAAGTCTGATTAGACAAATCATGCAGCTTTGAAAAAAAACAACTCAAAGAGAATTCTGGCTAGACATTTCAAAAGTGGACATCTCTGGAGGGTGAGAGAGCAGAAAGGGATTGGAGAAATTGTGATGGGCAGCAGTGGAAGCTGAGCAAAGTAGATCCAAATTTGTCCACTTCACAAAATTGTCCAGAGCTTGGAGCTTCTCTTTTCCTTATTCTTCATCTCAATGGTTTCTTGGCAAGTGGGAGACAGCATGGCAGAGCCCACAGTTTGTTTGGGTACCTGGTCTGATATAAGTTCAAATCCTGTCCATCCCATTTGCTAGCTGTGAGACAGGTGGACTAGATACTTCATTAACAACTGAGTGTTACCTTCAGCACGTCCATTAATGCCTACCTCCAGGGCTTGTTTGCAGGGTCCTATGGAGAAACACAAAGCCAAGTGTGGTTTTGTTGCCTAAAAATTTTATTTCCTTTCCCTCTTCTGGAGCCAGTGAAGGGAATCTTCTGGAATTGTGCCACTCAAAGGGCAATTTGCAGACTGTGGTTAGTCTATGAATTGTTTGTTACCAGTTGGAGAAGAGATAAGCAGCTTGAGCCAGGCTCTAAATCCAATGCACAACATCTTCCATGCAGAAAGTCCACCAAAAAGCAAACAAACAAGAAGTCAGCTAAGCCCAACCGTGTGTTCAATGGCCTAGCCATAATATTCTGGTGCTAGTGCCATGTGTCATTGTGGGCTAGTTACAAATATTTCAGAAACTAGCACTTTGGGTCACTATAGTAGGAATTTGAGATACTATAATGAAGATTAATGAGAGAGTTAGTAGACCATAGAGTCAGTACTGCCTAGGTTCAATCCAGGTTCACCTGCTTTGTAAGTCTGGGTAGTTACCTCCCCGTGCCTCATAACCTTATCTGTAAAGTGGACCTATTAATAGTAGCTCTGAGTTAATAATGTACGTGAAACCTTTAGAACAGAATCTGGCATAAAGAAGTACCAGATTTTGCTATTGTTATTGGGGAAACTTAAAGTTTTGGTTTTACAGGGTTAGAGAGACTTTGCTTTCACTTGATTATAGATGACTTTTGTTGATCTTTATTTGTTTTGTGTTTCCTCCCTACTTCCTTTTCTTCCTTCCTCTTCTTCCATTGTAGTAGACGACATCATGACCTGTTCTGCTATTCTGCTAGGGCTAAGGCTGAATTAAACCATTAGTGAATTCATTCATCAATGTTAATAATCTTTAAGAAGCTTAACTTGTAGTGGTTGATACTGAAAGTACAAGTTCTGGGAAAGCTCTCTACATCATTTTTCAGGGTAGACAAAGAGGTTCTATGAATTCCCTAAAGGGGGCAGACTTGACATCCTCCCTCATCCCTGCTTCGAAACAAAATCTGTGTTCCATGGACACTACTCATCTTGACACTTGCTCACTCTGTCCCACAAGAAGCACTCACTTCTGTGAGTTAGTTCCAGGAATAATTAATACATGTCCACATTTGTAAAATGGTAGCATAAGAACAAAAAGTTAAACCCTGTTGTTGAAGAGTAGGTGCTAAAAGAACAAGTTTAATACTGCAGTGTTTCAGAGAAGTCAGCACATAGCCTTTTGTGACTGTGTATTTAAGATAGATATCTTAACTTTTTAGTTCCATATTCTACTAGTACATTTAGAGAGAGAGAGAGAGAGAAAGAAAGAGAGAGAGAGCAAGAGTGTGTGTGTGTGTGTGTGTGTGTGTGTGTGTGTGTGCATTGAACCCAGGACCTTGCACATACTGGGCAGGCACTCTACCACTGAGCTACATTTCAAGTCCTAGACTCAGCTTGGAATAGTATTCATCTCTGCCATTTAGTTTCTTAAACAATCAATTTTTCTATATTGTCCTCTTGAAATACCACTTCAGCTTCTTGGACTGATTTAATTTTTTTCTGAGTGTGCCATTTGGATGACATTATTCTAAATTTTAATTCTTTCCTGTTTTCACTGGGTAAATAATTAAAGCATCAGTATTGCCCTGTTTGGTGGAATTATTTGTAGAAAATGTTCACAAGATGGAGATGTACATCTCCTCTCCATGTGCATCTCCATGTGCCCTCTTTCATATGAAGTATGACCTAAAGCTGGTGAGTACCTATGAGGGTAGATTTCCCACAAGAAAGCAGATTTTATAATAACAGCACTAGAATTAATAATAAACATCAAATCATCCTAAACAGTGACTTGGTGTTTATTTTTAGAGAAAATGCGATTCTTGATATGCTAGTTGTCAATCTTTCACTTTATTTTCTCTTCGTGTGATCTGTAGGAACATCTCATCTATAGGAACTTCACCCCTGAAGTGGCACACAATCTCATTAAAGAGTGTGCATTGTGGGGTTGTGCCTACTCTTCCCCTTCACATTGATACCTTTTTGGTTTTGTAGGGCTAATTTCCAAGTTTTATAAGTTGACAGATATTATTTGAATTGATTTTACTGGTTTATGAAATTGCAGGCTTTCTTCAATCTAGCTTTTATGATGTTATGATCACTAAGCAAGTAAATGAATTTTGAGAGTCTGATCATTGGACTCTAAAATCACATATTTCTATGATTCTTGGCAGTAACACCAAATTCATGGAACCCAGAGTGTCTAAGAGGCAAAACAAGACAATTTAAAGATAAAGTAGGATGTTAGGAAAGGAAACTCATTTGGAAATGGGTCTCCATTTCTATTCATGGTCCTCAAAAAAGATACAATGAGGCCAAGGAAAGAAGCACAAATAGTTCTTTCCTAGGAGCTTGTGTTTTTTTCCCATGTGTGAAATGAAGATGGTACTTGTTTATAGACTGAAATGTGTTTGGAGTCTTTCTCATTGTGATTATCCTGTGTGTGTGTGTGTGTGTGTGTGTGTGTGTGCATGTGTGTGTGTGTGTGTGTGTGTGTCATTTAAATGGAGAAAAATTATGACAACTGAGACATAACAGTTAAGAAAATATGAGTGTGTTCTGCACAAAATAACATGGTTTGGTTCTCTACCATGAGTATTCCTATCAGACAATTGTTAAGAACTGGTTTTCTTTTTCTCCTACATGCCTCCTCCACAGTTCCATCCATGCCCAAGTCCTGATGGCAGCAGCGTATTGGTTTCTTGAAGCAGCTCCTTGTTCTCTCCAGTGGCTTCTCACTGTTCTGTTTCTAACCCTCTCTCCACAGGAGGAGAGTGTAATCTCATGAAATGAAAATCTGATGGTGTGACCAGCCCACTCACATCCCCTTGATTCCTTCCCATTATCTCCAAAGTTCTAATTCCTTGAAGTGCTTAAAAGCCCTTCCCAACCTGATCGCTGTCCATTCCTTCAGCATCTCCACCCATCCCTCTCCTCCTTTCCCTTGACTCAATCTCATTCTCACGGTTCTCCTGGCAGGACTTTTCTGACCTCGCTCTCATCTATTGAACTGTCTTTTAGTTTCCAAATATGCTGCTTACCAGAGAGATGAAACTTTGGTTTGGTTAGAATCCTTACCATAATTTTTAAAAAATGTTTCTCTTCTCTACTAGACTCTAAGCTTCAAGAGGACCAGGGCAATGTTTGTCTTTTTATTTCCTACATAATTAGTACCTAATCCAATGCCTGACACATTAGAGATGTTCAACAAATACCTGTTAAACAAAGAGTAGATCAATTCACACATCACCAAGCATACAGTAAGCATCAGTGAATGGCTGCTCTCTGCACTCTCCATCTGTATCTCTATCGATTTACACATATGCGCACATGTGGCAAGCCAACATTAATAAAACAGTCTCGCTGTATGAAATGACAGGCTTACAATGAGGACTGTGATAGGAAGGATACAGTCTACTTATTTATTGAAATTATTTGAAAGTGTGTAAATTGGCTGTCTACCCAAGCTGGAAAATAATCTTATAAATAAACATATTCCAGTGCTGCTGAGACTTAAATTTGAATGGGCTTTCTGTGCAGTGAAGGTGGTAGAAAAGTACATGTGAGGTGCAATTTTAGTAGCCCATATTATTTGAACATACACAGAGGTTATGGTGAGCACATGTTTAAGTTATTACTATGTAACACGTGCGTGTGGTACTGAGTGCTCACATTGTACCTGGTTACAGTGCATATTTTAAAAGTAGATGTGGTTCCTTGCCAGGTGGAGCTACAGGTTTCTGATTTAGAAAGGGCTATGGCTGGCTTAAGTTTTGCTAAACCTAAGTTTTACTTCAAAGCTCTTCCTGGCTCCCTGGCATGTGTTGGAACTTCATAGCGTTAAAGGTGAAGGAGATGGTGAAGTGAGAGGCACTGTGGGGTGTGAAGGGAGGGGATAACCCTCAGCTGCTGGCTTCCAGTTGCTACTTCCCCTCCAAGGGAAATAGTGGGTATGCCTGAGGGAAATCAAATTAGGGAGTTAGAAAATCACAGCCTGTGACATTTGCGTCACTTTCCATGATTGAAATGTTGAGAACTGGGAAGTGACTTTCCCAGCCAATTTTCTCATTGATAAGCTCTGTTTCGGGAATAGTTAAGCTACGTGGAGTCAATGAAGGTAATTTCTTCCCCTTATTATTTTCTGATCTCAGTTTCAGCAGAGCAAAAGATACATGCTCAGGAGGCTTCATAAATCAGCAGTAGAATTTCCCTAAGGCACATATCCTTTTAACCCCTCAGATATATTTTTCAAAGGTAGAGTGTTTTCTTTCTTCAAGGTTAAAATTAGAAAGATTTGCAGAGATAAATGCATATACAGATTGAGTAAAAACCATTATTTGTCATTCTCTTTAACTTAATTAGAATCAGTCCACTGGACCTCATCTCAAAAATGCACTCTAGTGCTTGCTTCAGCAGCACATGTACTAAAATTGGAACGATACAGAGAAGATTAGCATGGCCCCTTCTCAAGGATGACACGCAAATTCATGAAGTGTTCCACTCCATTTGTGTACAACGAATCAAATGAAAAAATGCACTCTAAGGGAGCATGGTAAGGAGCAGATGCTCTTTACCACTCTATATAACATTAATTCTGCATAATGTTAATAATGTGTGATGTATCTTGCTTTAGGCTAACTATTAGCTCTTATGGTTGTCTTATACTTTAATTATTTCAATGGTGTGGTCCATGATCCTTATTAAATGTGGATTGAGTGTTGTTAGTAGATGTGAAAAAGATGTCCTTTAGGAAATGTATGACCATACGTGGTCATGATTAATAACACCTGACTTGACATCCCTGTTCTATTCCCAAATAAGAGCTTATTTTTCTTTTCCTTCTTCTTTTTCTTGTTGGTAGGGGTCAGGGATGGACTGGACCCAGGGCCACATGGTAGGCAAGTGCTCTATCACTGAGCTACATCCCCCAACCCTTCTCCTTTTGAATTCATTAAAAAGGTTGAACAGATAACTTTAGCAAAGCTGCTTAAAGCAAACAAACTAACAGCCTTTGTTTGCAACAGTGGCGGCAGGTGGAACAAGGAAAAGTATCCCTAAATGCATATCCCTTCCTTGCTTACCCCATCCTTAACCTAGTTGGAACCCTGGGCTGCCCTATTCAGGTCTGCTGGACAATGGCATTGCATTTTGGTCCAGTGTTGGAGCTAGGTTGATTCTTTGCTCTCCAGTGACACTTTTTTAGACACTTTATGAGTTTAGTTATACTCTGTAGTTGATTTTAGATGCAAGATTTGAGATCATTATGTAAAATAACTTTCTAATACTTTTCTTCCAAAGAGTTCTTTTACACGATTCATAATAATTTCTTTCTATAAATGATCTACTGGGCGGATAGACATTTTTTATAAGTAATTTCAAAAGTGAAGCAAAATCTAATATCTTTTATATATTTTTGAAACATATTAGGTATTAAAATAATAGTAGATTAATATGTGTAATAAACAGTAACTCCATCTCTCCCATAAAAAAAGGAAAAAACACTATGCTCATTGCAGAGGTGATTATATATATAAACTTCATATATTTGAAAAATTGAGTTAGTGTATAGATATGATTTTGTATGAATTGTAATTGCAACATCTCTATGCTTTTATCATTCTCTCTCTCCCTTTTAATTGAAAAATCCAATCACGCTCACTGATTTGAAAACACAAATAATTCCTGAGAGTATGTGTAATGCCCATTCATAATACTTCCCAACTTTTGTGTCATTTAAATATTACAATTTTAGAGACACCATCATCCTGGGACATACAATGCATGCATGGCATATAGCTATTCTATCTAGAGTGAAGGCAAATCCCATTTTTATGGCTTGGGTTTTTAAATCCCAGGAGGCTTTGCAGAAAGAGACTGACAAGAGGGACAGGTGGGTATTGGCTCCAACTTGGTGACAAGTTTTCAACCTCAGCTGCATTCTCTCAACAGGGGAGTGAGGAGCAGCTGGCAGCCTGGGAGCCACTGTTCTACAGATGGAATTCTTGTGGCAGAGAGAAGAATGTTCTATCCAGCTCCTCATGCTTTGTGAACAAAGAGCACAACTTAAGAGACTGAAGCTTCGTTTGATCTAAATGCTGGTGCTCTATCCCCCTTCCCTGTCTCATCTTTTGTATTATATTTCTAGCATTTTATGTTTTGGAAAAGAATATAAAATTTCCCAGTTCATTGTTAGTTGCTTTTATCTCTGACCTCCATATGTTTTTCTAAAGACCCACCCCTCACAATTATGAGATTTGGAGCATGAATATAAATAGAGGCCTACACATCATACATCTAAATATTTACAAGTTATAAATTAAGTGAACAAACTGTCAAATAAAAGATGCTATTTCTCCTAAACCTGGAACTTCCTACTGGAGAAAGGAGGTGTGAGAGGGTCAGTCCTCTTTTCCTTCCATTGCTGGCTCCATCTCATACTGCAAGGGCTTCATTTGTGGATACCCCAAGTCCCACACCCAGGCTTCATCCACACCCGTTTGCTGATACTGCCCTTGGTCATCTTAGGTCTAGAAACTCTGGAACCAGGTTGAGGACTATTTGGGCAAAGAATTCTGGAATGCTGGAATTCAGAAAGCGATCCAGAAGGGAGGGTGCAGACTTCGAGTAGTTGTTTTCCCTTTGCAACATAAGGAAGGGTAGAGCTGCAGAGAAGGCAGGAGGGGAAACTTCTCCAGCACAAGGTTCATGACAATGGTTCATTTACCTGGGCCTAAGAACAATACTTTTCTTTTAGACTTCAAAGTGTATTATATTGTTACTTCTGTAGCTAGATATGGAGACTGTGTGGTCAACTCTGAAGTTCTCCATTTAATTAGGAATGGTTAAAACTAGTAATTATTTGCTTGGTATTTGTGGTCCATCTACTATCGAACTAAGAATAATTTTAGTTAGGACCAGGCTGACTCTGTACCAGTGCGTATAAAATATGAAACCTGGTCGTTAAACATGGAAACCATTCTTCGTCTTCATTTCTACAGTATTTTGGAAGGATAACTACAACTGTGGAATGACCTCCTTCTAGTTGGTTATATTTGACAGGACTTTGGTTTGAAAGGTAAATGGCAGCCATTATTCTAATCTTATAAATAAAAGAACTTGGAAAAAATTTTGACTTTATGGTTACTTCAAACACACAACAAACTAGGAAAGAAGCCAACAGCAGCTGCAAGAGCTCTACCTGTGCTTATAAATCAGTGAAATATGGGTTGAGGTAGAACATGGAACCAAAAAGATCTGAACAATATTGCCTCTTGGCATATCTAGCAGAAATGCAAGAGAAAGAGCAGAGTCAGGAATCTGTTTGCATTATTCACAGGATCACCCATAAATTAGTGGTGTGCTGTAGGTGGAACCCATAGAGTGTTAGTAGGAAAGCTAACATTACATAGATTTTTGCTTTAAGGTCCAGGGAGACCCAGCCGAATGGAAAAATTGTTGAGTTATGGTACAAACCAGCCACCTTGTTAAAACTGAACAACCAGGTGTTTAGGAAAAGAATGGTATGAGAGACTGGTTTCTTTCCTGCTCAACAGTTGCTCACTGTGAATACAGAGAAAAGGAATCTTTGTTATAGGCATAGAGGAAGAAAAATATGTGTGTTATTTGTTTAAAAACTAACCCAAGTCACAAACCCATCTTGGATTTCACAACATAATCAGAGAGATATATGTTGAACTATATTTATACTCCATTTACTGGAATAGACTTCGCTGGGGGTGTTTTAGCACACAATCCATAGCAAGGCATACTGGGATAAGTATATGGGTAGGTATAGGAGATATTCACCTCTTCTATGTGATTTTTATCCTCAAAAAGGTGAATTTTATAAAATGGATATGTATCATTCTCATTCTGAAGTGAAACGGTTTGATGAATGTGTTAGGATAGTGGGTGAGATGAGTTCAAAGCAAAGATCATAGATCTTGGTTTTAAAAAATTGGATTGCCAAAAATATTAACAAAATTGAACCTGAAAAATATAAATAATGTTTACATTCATAATTATAAAAGAAATACTCTTCAAAGGCTTTCTGTTGCTTTTAGGGTAAAACTTGTCATATTCGTGCCCCTCCCTGACTATCCAGTCCTGCTTCCCAAATCTTTCTGCTTTTCCCTAAATACACTGACCTTCCCTGTGTTCCTCCAAAGCCATCTGAGTTCTTGTCTCATTTACAATGGCTTGTTTGTCCCTTACTCAGCTTAGACCTTTCTGATTCCAATCTTTCCCCCATTTTTTTCAAGGGTAATGAGGCCTTCCTATTGAGCACATCTATTATCCTGGTAGTTTTCCTTCTGTGCACTAATAAAAGTCAGTATCATAGGCTATTCCTGGTCTTTTCCCCTCAACTGCTAAGTCGTATACCGGCTGGTTTATTCCGGTACTATCTCTGAGGAGGAGTTGATGCTCTTATGGGGAGAAATGGAAGGAGAGAAGAAACCTGGGAGGAGGGGAATGGGGAACAGGTAGAAATAAAGGGACAATGAGTTGCTTTGTGACTCTGAGGAGTAAGGCAAGTAACAGTGGAGGAGCCATGTTTGGAAGTGTTGAGAATACGTGTTTCCTTCCCACTGTTGCACTGGGGTTACCCAGTAGTCCTGGGTTGCTCTTTTTGTAATAATGCTGACACAGGGTCACGGTGTCCTGGTGTGAGTAACATTTCATACAGTTTTTCCTGTAACTGTTTTAGGCTTCTATCTCCCTTCCTTCCTCTCCAGACCACAGAGGTAGGGGTCATGTCTACACTAGTAGCTAACAGAACAGAATCTGGCCATAAAGGACATTTGACAATAGTGACTGAGTGAATGACTGTGTCCTATTATTCTGCATTACAGGTTTAATCTCTAAATATAAAACTGAGTCTCAGTGGCAAAATTATGCTCTCTTCAGTGAAAGATCTTTAGAAGGAGATATTTTGAGCTGGTTTCCAAATGCCCCTAACTAAAAGCTTTGCAAAAAGTTATTATTTATTGTCCTTATTGTATTACACATTCAAAGGTTGGTATTGATTATTATGATGGAAATGAAACCCACGAAGTACTTATTTTCTTTTCAAAATATATAATATATTTGCTAAAATAATCATATCCTGGTATACATGTTAGCTAGGAGTTTCTTCTTTATTGAAGAGCAAGATAAAGCCTAGGAGTATATATAATTGCTTCCACCTGCTGAGAAATGGCATCATGCCTAGCAGTGTGGTATTTGTCACATACAGGCTACATTATTTAAATGCATAAAATATATTTGGGGGTAGGTGTTAGTGTCTGATTTTATCAACAAAGGAAACTAAGGTTGAGCTACTTTCCTAGGACCCTTAAATTAAGAAATAGTGGAGTTGGGACTCAAAAGTAGTCTGCTGGTTCCAAAGCTATTGCTGGTGAGCAGCATACTATCTCTTTTAATGTTGAGGAATAAGTTACCTAATTTATTAGTTTTTATTTAATTTGTAATAATAACAGCAAACCTGAGTTCAAGGTCCCATTCTATCTTCTCTTTCTCTGCCAGAGATCACCTTGTCACCTTGACTCATCCTTCAGTCTGTACTGTTAATTCTAGAACTGAACTATACTTACTACAGTGCTGAATATGGATGATCTATATACTGTACTTCCCAAGTAGTCTTCTTAGTTGAGAAACTTGGCAGAAGTTTAGAACAGTACAAACTTCCAGAAATTTCTGGTTGTTACTACTGTCCACCACTTATTCCCTGGATCAACTACCTGTTGATCTGTATTTTCACTAAAAATCTACTTTGGCTTTTGCAATTTCTTCTTTTGTGTTATTGGTCCTCTGAGTAGTTCATATTGAAATTTTCCTTCCCAGGAAAAGGATCACTAAGTTCACTTCTTAAAGGATGTAACAAAAATATATAAATTAAAGACAGTTGTATACTGGTTCTAGAAAACAAATTTCTTATTTTTTTAAAAAAGTATTTTTAGTTGTAGATGGACACAATCCCTTTACTTTATTTATTTATTTATTTATTTATTTATTTATTTATTTTTATGTAGTACTGAGGATCTAACTCAGGACCTCACACGTGTGAGGCAAGTGCACTACCACTGAGCTACAGCCCCAGGCCATCCTTATTGTCTTATGTACACACATACCCAAAATTAATTTTTGTTATTTGGATAGTTATGCTCTATAACATTGGTGCAAACTCTGAATTAGAATTAGTGCATATGAACGTAGGGGAAATGCAGGTTAGGTTCCTGTGAGGCTCTGTTGTTACTGTGCTATTTGCATGGTGCTTGTGGTCCCTGTTTTATGTATGTTTCTGTTTAAAGACACCTTATTTAATAGAAATTTTTGATTTATTAACATTGAACTCATGGCCAATAGAACTATCACTCATACCTGAAGAAAGTTACCTAATATATGTTTTCTCTGTGAGGCACTAGACAGCTCTTCAGCACTACCTTTGGAGGATATTTTTTTAGATAGCAAAATCTTCAACAAAAAATACAAAAGTTTGAAAATTAAATTGTCCTGAGAAAAGGGCAATTATTTCTAGTAGAAGAACTAAAATATGAAGGTAGTGTCACTTTGTTCAACTCAACAGATAATGTATACATCCTGCAACTCAAAATTTTCATTATTGTATGCATGCTTATGAACCACCACAGAAGCCTGGGAGTATTAATTTTGGGGTTGCAAGTACATTTTAGTGAACAGATGAATTTGAAAATATGGAAAGAATGAATAAATGAGAATCAACTATACACATATATTTGCTACTAGATAATATTTGTTGCTAATTCCAGTAATTATTTTAGGTTTTTAAAATGAGTCAACTTATTTAATTCTCATAAAAGTTCTAGCAAGTAGGTATTGATATTTTCCCTATTTATATATTACAGGGAGAAGTTAAGTGACCTTTTCTAATCCATGGTTAATAAGTATCAGAGGAAGGATTGGAGCCAGGTAAAGTTGTTCCAGAGCTCACATAGTTATCTATAGTTATCCATATGCTTTGTCTTTTTAAGTCTTTCTATTGTTATTAATCAATAGTCTTAGGAGTTTAGTAGGTAATAGTGTTTGGGAAACACTATCTAATCAATAATCTTTTCAAAAAATGTTGGATTTTTATGGATCATTCATTTCATTAGAAAAATATTTTGTGTGTTCCTACTCTGCCAGTTACAACAAGGATTCTACAGTGAAGAAATCCATGGTCTGCCCTCATACAATTTATTTAGCTTATAGGGAGAAAAAATAATACAATATCAACTATATAGTTTAGGATTATGATTAGTTTTATGTGGCTAAAATACAAATTAACAGTTAAGCAAGATGAAAATATATTTCTCTTTCACATGAAGAGAGTCCAGAAGTTGGTGGTCACTAGTATGACATGTCAAGTATGACAATTTCACCATCATCGGTGTCCCAGACTTGTTCTGTATTGTTGCTGTGCTGTTTGCATGGTGCTTATGGCCCTTAAGACCTGATCTAAGTTCCAAGCATCCCCTTTGTGTCCCAGTCAACAAAAAAGAGGGAAGAGAAGCAGAACATGCCTTATCAAGAGACTTTCTGAAGGGTTCACTTACCTCATCTCCCACTTACCAGAACCCAGTTATCTAAATACAAAGGAGCCTTGGAAATAAAGTCTGTTAGTTTTGTGGCTTTATGCTTAATTAAAGCCTGGAGTTCTAGATTCGATTCCAAACTAGACAGGGTGAATTGTACTTGGGAGGTAATTAGCAAGTTTCTACATATATAGAAACATTTTCTACACTGCAAAGAGCTTCATAAAAGGAAAGACATATTACTTACAGGTGGATGATATATATTTCTCCACTTATCCATTGTCTAATGTTCTACAGTTTTCCTTTGCAGTGATTATGTTTCCTTTACAACCTAGGGTTTTCATTTGACTTTTCCAAAAACTCCAGTATCCTTGAATTTATTCTCATCTTCTTTTTGATGTGTTTTCAGAATAAGAAAGCTAGGTAACTTCCTACATATTTTAGCATTAAAATATAAATGTAATGCCTCCCTGGTTGGCTTCTGTATTTCAGTACCAAAAATTTCTTTTCATGTAATGTTCTTTTTTGGCATTATACAAAAATGAAACCTTTTGACATGCCCCCAAGAGGTGAGATCACCTTCTAAAGGAAGTTAAAATTTTAATTATTTTATTTGTTCTAATTAGTTATACATTTCAGTAGAATGCCTTTTGATACATCATACATAAATGGAGTATAACTTCTCATTTTTCTGGTTGTGCATGATGTAGAGTTACACAGGTCATGTAATCATACATGCATATCCAAAGTACCTCTATTCTTCCATAGTACCCCCCATTGTGAATTAGCATCTGAAAAGCAGAGAAAACATTTGGCTTTTTTTGTGATTGACTTATTTCACTTAGCATAATATTCTCCAGTTCCATTCATTTACAGGCAAATGCCATAATTTCATTCTTCTTTAAGGCTGGGTAATATTCCATTGTGTATATATACCACAATTTCTTTATCCTTTCATCTGTTAAAGGGCACTTAGTTTGGTTCCATAGTTTAGCTATTGTGAATTGAGCTACTATAAACATTGATGCAGCTGCATCACTGTAGTGTGCTAATTTTAAGTCCTTTGGGTATAAACCTACAACTGTGTCAAATGTTAGTTCCATCCCAACTTTAAAAATTTAATATAATTAAGATTTTAAGGAGCCTTTAAAACAAAACTGAAGAAAATGAAGAAATTGTTTTGAAAGGAGTTATTTCTTGCACTATTTACCTGGAAAAAATTAAGTATTGAAGTACTTTATGTGAAATTTTTCAGATAGAGATTCTTTTTTTTAAATGTTTTCTTCCATAACTCCAGAGGTTCCTCAATTCTCCATTTTGTCATTTGTACATGAATCAGCCAATGTCCTAGCAGGAAACAGATAAAACACTGATAAGGGTTAATTTAAGAAAGTTTAAGAAAGAGACTACTTATAAAGACATGAGAATGATTATAAGGATGAACAAGAAGTGATGATTACCCAAGGACTATCATCAGTGGAAAATTGTTAAAACTCTGCAGCTGAAGGAATAAATGAAAGTAGTTTTACCAAAAGCTAGTAGAAGGTGTGGCTGTGGCAGAAGGACCGTTCAACAGAAGCTGTATGTAGAGTAGAGTAGCAAGGCCATTGTCAAACTAGACCCTCACAGGGAGAAAGAGAGGGGTGGGTCAGAAAGATGTGGAATGCTGCCCCAGTTACTCCCTCCTCCAGCTCTCTCAAATCTCCTAACAGTGCTTCCTTTCAGAGAAGACATCTATGTGGTCAATAAGGATAACTAGAACAATGTGCAAAGATGACTGAATTCATTTGAAGAGACCCACATCTCAGTCATTCTCATTGACTATTAATATGTGCTGACATGAATTTTATGCATTACGATTCCCAACCTAGATTAGTTTAGCTTTTCAAATGAAAATTTTGATAACACATTTCTAATTTAGGAACATGTTATCTATTTTCGGGCTGGACTTATCCTTACAAATGTCCACAGTTTTAGAAAATCATGCTAGTGATAAACATGTTAGGAGTAGAATCAAATTAACCTCATCTCCTCAACTTGACTATCAGGATTGAACAGTTAGGTTTCTAGCTCTGAACCCTCTTTTATCACTTCAAGATGTTAACTAGGATTTGGGGAATCAATGATAGATGATTAAGTGCTGTCTTAGGAAAATTTCCAAATTCTCTTTTTCCTCAAATATTTTATTCATCTATTTTTTTTTTTTGCCATCACCTCCTAACTGATGTGAAATTCTTGTCACTGGATATCACTTTTCTGGACCAGAAAAATGTTAGACCTTCTTTCTAGAAGGCAGCCTATGATGTGAAGTAGAAGGGCAGTGAGACCTGTGTACCTCCTCCTATTAGGAGTTTCATTTCTTTTTATATGACTTTTTTTTTGGCATGCATAATGAAATAAATGCTAAGGAATCTTGGACAGGCAAGTTTAAATGTTTGGGATAGAGAAAATAAGTATATGACTGGGCCAAAATGAGTTGGCAGTGCGAATGGCCTTGAAAGTCAGAGGAAAGAGGTCTGAGCAGGGATTATACATATGCATTATCAAATTTTCTTTATTTAGTCCTCATCATTATCCAATGGCTTAGACAAAAAATAGATTATTTCTTTTTAATAGGGTTAAAGTTTTAAAAGCAAACAGTACAAAGCTGAGGTCCACATAAGTTTAAGTAGCTAACCAAGAAAAATGACGTGGTAGGCTAAGCCAACTAGGGGAAACTATAGATCTTCCCTGTAATTGTGTAGCTGAGAGTAGTTCACTTTGCTATCCATGGCAATTTCCCTTTCCCCCTTGTGGTGTAGAAGAGTCTCTGAGAAATATGCAGTGAAAAGTTACAGAAATCTCTTTTTAAAACATTTTTGCATAAAATTTTAGTAATCCAGTTTTTCAGTACTTTGGCTAAAAGCTCTTCTAAAGTTTAATTTTCTTTCTCTCACTTACTGTAGGCAAATGCAAGGAGAAAGGTGGGAGGAGAACAAGAACTGCTGTTCCTTATGATGCCTGCATTGCATTAGTCAGGGTTCTTCAGAGAACCAGAGCCAATAGGGAATGTATGGATACACATGCTCCTTGACTTACGATGGAGCTACAGCCCCCAAAGCCCATTGTAATTTGGAAATATAGAAAAGGTGAAAATGCATTTAATATACCTACTTATGGAAAATTGCAGCTTAGCCGGACAGTACACTGTAGAGTTCTGGTTTGTTTCCTTATGATCATGTGACTGACTAGAAGCTGGGGCTCACTGCCACAGCCCAGTATCACAACAGAGGATAGTACTGCATATTGCTAGCTGGCTAAAAGATAAAAATTCAAAACTCACAGTATAGTTTCTACTGAATGTATGTTGCTTTTGTACAATTCTAATGTGAAAAAATTGTAGGAGGAACCATCTCATAAGCCAGAAACCGTTTGTACATAAAAGATGAAATTTCTTATGGGAATTGGATCACCTGATTATGTAGGCCAAGAACTCTCATGATATACCACAAGGAATCTAGAAATCCAGGAAAATCAATGGTGTAATTCACTCTGAGTCTGAAGGCCTGAGAACCAGAGGATCCTGTGGCATAATTCCCAGTCCAAAGACAAAGGCCTGGAAACAGGGTTGCTGGTGCAAGTCCTGAAGTCCTAAGACCCAGAGTTTTGTTGTACAAGGGCAAGAGAAGGTGGATGTCTAGCTCAAGAAGGGACAGCAAACTCATTTAATTCTCCATAGCAGATTGTATATTGCCAAGGCCCACTTACATTGATGAAGAAGAACCTTTTTTACTTAATCTATTGATTTAAATACAAATTTCTTCCAGAAACATCCTCATAGACACATCCAAAAATAATGTTCTGGGTCTTCTTTGGCCCACATAAGCTGACCTATAAAATTGATCAGTAATTCTGGTTTGCTTGGAACTGAGGAGCTTCCCAGGATATAGAACTTTTAATTCTAAGGTGGGGAGAATCTTGAGCAAACTAGGATGAGTTGGCCACCTTATTGCTGTTTCTCTCTCTTTCTCTCTCTCCTTCTTGGTACAAGCTAATTTTCAGTTTTACCTACAGCTTTAGAAAAGATCATGTTTCTTCATTAAAAACCACTTAAGAACCATTCAAGTATTTTGGCTTGAATTTAGGGGCCATTTGTATGAAAAATAAGTCTTTTTAAATGATAGACTCTTCTTCAATAACATGCTCACAGTATGACGGTATATCAGGAACAGAGAATGTCCTAAGAAATAGCAGATTCCATGCCAGCTGGAGCTGACACAGGGTTTAATTCATTCAGAGGAATGGGCACGGAACTGTAGGTGTTTAAATTGTTATTTACTTTTAACTGAAGGTTTTAATTTTTTTTTAAAAAATTTACCTTTACTCTACAAGGTATGTAAAATCAAATTCACATAAATTAAATCCCTCCACTGAAAGATGCATCAGATTATAGAAGAAGACTTATCTAACTGTCAAAGACCTCAGTGAATGTGGTGAATAGCTCAGAAGTAACCAGTTGTTAAAAACAAGTGTAACACAAGGTAAGATGGAACACTTCTGTGTCAGTTGGTTGCCACTCTAACAAAATACTAGGAATAATAAACTTACTAAAAGGAATAGTTGATTCAGGCTCCCAGTTTTGGAGCTTTTAGTTCATGGTCAGTTGGCCTGTTACTTTTGTGCCTGTGCTGAGGCAGTACATCATGGAGGGAGCGTGTAGTAGAAGAAGCTGCTCACCTCATGGCATCAAGAAAGTACAAAGAGAGAGGAAGGGGTTATAGACCAAAATTCACTTCAAGGGCACACCCCCAGTAACTACCTCCCACTAAGCTCCACCTCTTAAAGGTTCTACCATCTGGCAATAGCACCATAGGCTGGGGACTAAGCCTTTAACATGTGGGACTTTTGGGGGACACTTATCCAAACCATAGCAACTTACAATCAATTTTGGATGAGGATCCAAATGCTGAGTATAAAACAGTATATCCCAATCACCACCAAGTGCTAAAGGAGTAATTTTTTTTAGGACAGACTATGTGGAAGTCAAAGAAGTTGAGAGAGAAGATTCCTTTGGGGAGACTTGGGCGAGAAACCAGTCATTCCACAGGAGAAAGAAGCAGGCTGTTTAGGCCTCCCATTGTGAACTATGTGAGATAGGCTTCAGGGAGCCCACCTGGAAACTTGATATGTGCCCCAGGAGTTGAGGATGCATTTGGAATGACACTGACTCACAATGTACTGGAAGGACGAGCTATGTATTCTCACTGGCTGCGAGGCAAGGATGCAGGAGTCTCCTGTGAACCATTGAAACCACTGAACCCACTGGTCTCAGTGTAGTTTAGTGGACTAAATTTGAAGCCAACTTAAAGTCATCCTGCCAAGAGGGATGGTTGGATGGTGGCAGAACCCCAATAGAGAGAATCCGGGACAATTTGCCAAATGCCCAAGAAATCAGAGTTGGCGTTGTTAGTGAAGAAAAGGCCCCTTCATGTAAAAAATGTAAACTTCTGAGAAAACTCTCATGCCACTCTGTTAGAGAAAGTGCTGTGTCTAATCAACTGCCAAGCTCAGAGTGCTCCACTGCCAGACCACAACTGCACCAGCTATGACCGTCACCAGCGTGAGCTTTCCTATAATGCCCTCTTTTCCTCGTACAGGTTTGGAAGGGCCAGGGATGCCAGTGAGGTGCTGGAAGAGCAGAGGTGAGTCAGGAAGGAGTGCCAACAGCTGACCCTTCACAGATCTTCCATCCCATCCAACACTCAAAGCCTTCCAGGTCTAAAGGGTTTCAAGGTAGGGAGAGTAAAATCTCTATGTTAGATAAAAGTTGGACATTTTGATGATTTTTATGCTACTGGATATTTTAATTACTCAACATAAGTTTTTGGGACAGAGAATAATTGGAGTCACTTATGAAAATTATAGAGAAATTATAGAACTTGTCCAAGATTTCATCTAAAGGCTAGGAAGAAACAAATTCTGAGATTGGTTTAAAGGGACTTGTGTGTGTGTGTGTGTGTGTGTGTGTGTGTGTGAGAAAGAGAGAGATGGGAGAGAGAAGTGTGTGTGGGGGGCATCTGAGTTTAGCCTGTTAAGTAGCAGCTGATATATGCAAAGTGTTTACCACATGCATGGCACTATCCTATTGCATATGATAAGTCATTTAATAATCACAGAAACTCTATGAAACAGGAAATGTCATTATCTTCATTTATGGATGAGAAATTGAAATGCAGAGAGGTTAAGTAGTTGGCCAATGTCATATGTGGTTAGGAAGCTGGGGTTTAAATCCAAGGGTCTAGCTCAGCAGTTTATGCCCTAATCACTCTGTGCTTTGCTACTTCTTTAAGAAAATGGCTACAAAAAGACACTGTGGGACTCATAGGAAAGCCATTTTGAATAAGCAGTTTGAAACATAAATCAGGTAATAGCAGTTGTGATGGAGGAGGATGCACTTTGGAACTCCAGCTGGAACTTGGATGCAAAGTTATCTGGAGATGCTGTAGGTTTTCACCTTTGGAGGACTCTCAGATGTCACTCTTTGGTGACACTTAGGATGTTGGACCACTTCTGACCAACAGAGAAGGCATTCTTGGAAATGGATCCATTTGGGATCTTTTTGGATATTACCTAGCCTGTACTTTTTCACCTCTGGAATTATTTTGTTTCTGCACTGGCCCCCATTATCTGGGCACTTTTCTCTCCTGAGTCATCAAGGGGCTAATGTTAAAAGCCATTATTTAATTATGTGCCCCTTTCAACTCCAAGATGACAGTGCATTGAACCTAAAAGCTTCTCTGATTAGGTGCCACTAAACACCACATTTCATGCATAATGCTCACCATTTTATGCTAGGACAGCTCCAGAATGTGCCCAAAACTGTTTGATCTGATTAATTACTCTGATAAAGGCTTGATTTCCATAATAAATTAGACATAATGAAGAACACATTAACAAAAAAAGTATGTAGATGCATAATTGCAGTTAAAATTTTCCAACCTTGAAAGTCAGAGAACACAGTTTCCGCGAACTTTATTGCCCTGTCACACTTTTTATAACACAAAATATAATGAAAGCTATTTAATGCAAAATTTAATGGCAAAATAATGAGGTTGCACTGAGACTTACAACAGGAAAACTAAGGAACTTAAAAGTTTTTTTCCCTTTCTCATTCATTGTAGTTATATGGCCTACAGTCAATTAGCTGTGAGAAAAGGTGCCTGGAAAGAGTGAGGAATCAGTATTATGGTTTAGACATGAGGGGTCTTCCCAAAGCTCATTTGTGAGACAATGCAAGAAAGTTCAGAGGTGAAATGGTTGGGCTATGAGAGTTTTAACCTAAACAGTACATTGACTGGGTAGTAATGGTGGCTGGAGGAGGTGGGTCATTGGGTGCCCATAATATGGGGCATTATATTTTGTCCTGGGCCAGTGGAACTCTCTCTCTGCTTCTGAGCTGCTTTCCTCCTCTATACCCTTCGTCCATGATGTTCTGCCTCATCTTGATCCTGAGGAATGGAGGCAGCTGTCTATGAACTGAGACCCTCTGAAACATGAGCCCCAAATTTACTATTCCTCTTTAAAATTGTTCTTCTCAGGTCTTTTGGTCACAGCAGAGAAAAAGTTGACTTAAACAATCAGAGAAGGAAAGGTAAGATGGGAATGTGAGGGAAAGTCACTAGGAGGGGCCTGGTTTCCCTCTGCTAACTCATACCTCTCACTTTCCAACTTGTTGAGTTTTAAAAGAGTGAAACCTGGGATAGGTCCACTTAAAATATTTGAGTTTTTCTAAATTCACTTTTTTATCATATTAACATATGCTTATAGTTAAAATGTAACTGTATGAATCCCAGGTAGCTGTAGAAACTCCACTCTAACTTGGATCAGAAAATTCAATTAGCTATTGTATGAGGTTGCAGCATTGTGAAGTTAACAAAATACTTGGGGTGAGTCTAGGGCAGAGTGTGGAAACCCATCACCAGTTCATTTGGTCACACTGGAATTCATGGTTTTGTGTGTATGTGGGGATGTCATAAGTTTTCCTGAAGCTCTAAAGTCACAGTTAAGAGCAGCAATTCCACCCTCACCCCTCACACCCCTAGTTTCACTCCATAGCCATAATCTCCTTCAACAATTTGAGCTATTTCTGCTGGTATTGATATTTATACTATTAGATAATATTTTGGGTCAAATCAATAGAGTTATATTATTGTGATACCTGATTATTGTTCATTAACAATACATAACATACAATTTTGGTTCCTTTATTGCATAATGTTTTTTATGAAACATACTTAATTCAGTTTTTCATGGTTTATCCTCAGTTATTTCCACAGTCACCATCAGCTGTCATGTATATCAATTTTATTTTCTAAATGCTTAAATGTATCTGAATATGTATACAAATACCAAATATATCAGAATATCTTTGTAACATAAATTTAAACTTACCTTTGGAGATACAATCAATCAATATCATGTTTTCTATACTCTGTTGTTATTTATAAAAGGAATGAGAAGACAAGAAATGAGTCAAGTTTAGAGTGTTATTCCATTACATGCTTGGGAAAAGTATATTTTTACTACTATAGATTACTCATTTTAATTTTTGAAAATAAAACTAAAATTCTAGACTTGTACTTCATTCATTCAATCATTTATTTTTAACAGATGTTTTCAAACACTAAGTATTGTTCAACACAGTATACTCAACCAGTTTTCAATCTACTGAAAATGGCAATTTCACATGACTCAAATGTCCATCACTCCACTACTCGGTCATAATAATCTTATGCAAACCCTAACTTCACAAGAGAAGGGAAAGCAAAGTTGGCTTGTAAAATCCATCAATCAAGCTATTATGAGAACAATAAAGAATAATGCATTTCTAAGAGTTCAACAAAAATATGATTGTTAGCATATGCATTGGAGGTTTACTTCCTATGGATTTATGGTTCCAAGGGTACGTTCTGTTTTCTTGTTACTTTACTGTTCTGAATTTGGACATTTTGCTGAAGTCCTATGTGATAGGTACTTAAAAAATAAAAAAAATTCCCCTAAAGTATAAACAAATAAAACATTATAAAATGAGAGAGTCTAAAAACATGCCTATTTATTTTCCTGTTAACTTGGAGAAATCTTTAGCCTCCTGGGTAAATACTTATTCATTATTTAATTAGCTTCTGGCTAGCAAGTCTTCAGGAGGATAGAAAAAGGTCTGTGCATTAAATACATTTGCTGGAAAGTAAGGGACAGGAACGAAAGCCCCATCTGAGTTTCACTCTGAAACCAGAAAATCTAATACAGTAGTAATGACTTAGTCATGCTGCTTTTTCCAGGAATGATCAATAAAAGAGGGGAAGTCAAGTCCTACTTTAAGCACAGAATTCAATAAAGAATAAAGTATAAGAGCTGAAAAAGAAATCAGAACTATAGTATTTGCAAGCACAGATTGGTAAGAGAAAGTTCACATGGAGGAGTGTGAAGAGGAATGGAAAGAAACAAAACTGTTCCATTAAAAAGGTGTTTAAGGGGCTTATTCTCCCTCCGCGTCCATGCATATAAATTCCATTAGTGTTAATAGGACCTAAATGCATGACTCAGGGGGAGAATAGAGCGACTTGTGTATGTGTGGTTAAATGAAGTCTAGGAAAAGTCAATTAAAACCCACAAAGGGCATTTTAGGAGTCTAATAGACTTATAGGTATCTGTGAGAGAGGTATTTAATTTTAATTAATGGCATAAAATGTTTTTCTTTTACTAAAGACAAAACTCATAAAAATGGCAAAGGGAAAATAACTTTCAATAAGCCCGAATTTAGTTCTCAAAATCATGGCTTAAAGTTACTCTTGCACTCCAGATGGTAAAAGTGACCCCTTACGCAAGATTATAATTTGCATTCAAATTGAAATATTGAGTTATATAAGGAATTCAAATCTGCTGCCCATTTTTCCTAGCTTTTGGGAGGGGGTGGACTCATTTACATAGAAACAAAACCCTTGGTTTTGGGTAATACAAAAAAGAGCATACTCCAACTAGGGACTTCCTCCCCTCCCCAGCGCAGTGCTGGGGATTGAACTGAAGGCCTCTGCTTGCTGGGCAAGCACTCTACCACTGAGCTACACCCCAAGCCTTAGATTTCCTTCTTCTTTCCTTTTTGTTTAAATACTTATTTTTTATTGCTTTTGGTTATACATCTAAGATTAGAATAGCTGGACTGTGTAATATGTCTGTTTAATTTTTTAAGGAACCAAAATGCTTTTAAAAGATTACCTTGATAATCAGCATACTAAAGAATACTATGCTTTGAAAAACATTCCTTATGAATTCACTTTAAGATGATACCATTAATTATGAGTTAATGTTTTAACCCTTAGAATTATTTGACAATTCAGAAACTTTAATTTGAAAGTCAAGAAATTTTAAGGCCAAGATCTGCATAGGGGAGACAATCTTTTTTTTTGTATATCAAAATTTATTCTTTTTCAATTGTTTTTATTTTTACAGACTGCATTTTGATTCATTGTACATAAACGGGGTACGTCTTTTTGTTTCTATAGTTGTGTGCAATGTAGATTCACACCATTCATGTAATCATTCGTGTACATAGGGTAATGATGTCTATCTCATTCCACCATTTTTCATACCCTCACCCCCTCCTCCCTCTCATTTCCCTCTAAAGTTCCTTTTAAATGCACAATGGTGCACAAAGGAGTGAATAGAAATCTCAACTGAGGCAGAAATTTGTTTCTGGAAGAATAATTTGAGATTGCTTTGCTGCAGTTAATAAAGAATTTCAAGTGAATAATAAAGTTCTCTATCCAAGATAGAAAAATAGGGATGTTTTTCTTTATAAAGTTGGGGATTATAAATAAAGAGTTACTTTGAGTATTTATTACCTGTTTCTTATAAGCCATAAATTATTTGAAACCAGAATGTTGTAGTCCTCTTTATGTATAATTCCATACATATTAAATCGGTGCTCAAACATTTAGGTAAAGAAGAATGCATGAACATGAAAGTGGATTTGAAAACAAAAACATAATGTCTCACCTGATGCGCTTCCTTGAGATTTCTCAGCTACTCTCTACTTTTGGAAAAAGTTAAATTTTGCACTAAGAAGTGCTTTAGAGGGGAACTGAATGCCTAAGAATTTATGTGATCTCTTCTAGTAAAAAGAACTCCATTTTGGAGGAAGTATGTGAGTAAATTCTCCTTTGGATAAATTTAATGCAAAGCAGATCTTAGACAGACTTGATATCATACACTTGCATTAAGCTTTAATCTTCCCTCTATGATGTTTCCAATATTATAGCACTGAAGTCATACTTCCTGCTACAAAGAAGTAGGTCTCTAATATTGCTGTCTTATTCCCACTCTTTTTAAAATCATTTTGAAGCATTCTTTATATTTTAGGATCAAGTGTAGCAAGATTTTTTTAAATGGAAGGCTTATAAAATTTACACATTCAAAGACTATCACCAGGTGTATATTTGACTGTGTGACTATAAGCTTATGCCTGTTAATATCAAATAGCTCCAAGTTTTTGAAAGCAAATATGGGAAGTCTAAGAAAAATATATTTGTAGTGCTATTTCTTTTTTAAAATTAATTTACTTTTTATATGATAGGAGAATATATTTTGACATATTATACATATGTGGCATATAACTTCTCATTCTTTTGGTTGTGCATGATGTAGAATTACATTGGTCATGTAATCATATATGCACATAGGATAGTAATGTCTGATTCATTCTACTACCTTTCCCATTCCCATTCCCTTTCCCTTCCCTTCATTCCCCTTTGTCTAATACAAAATACTTCTATTCTTCCTTACCCATGCCCCCTTTTTGTGCGTTAGCATCCACATATTAGAGAAAACTTTTGACCTGTATTTTGACATGTTGCAGTGTTGGACCTATGTTTTCTTCTAGCAGATGTAGAGTTTCTGTTCTAGTTTCTAGGTCTTTGATCCACATTGAGTGTGTTTTGTGCAGGGTGAGAGATAGGTGTTAAATTTCACTGTACTACATATGGATTTCCCATTTTCCCAGTACCGTTTGTTGAAAAGGTGATCTTTTCTCCAACATGTGTTTTTGGCAACTTTGTCTATTATGAGATAACTGTATTTCTGTGGGTTTGTCTCTGAATCTTCTATTCTGTACCATGGGTCTACAAGTCTATTTTGGTGCTGATATCATGCTGTTTTTGTTACTATAGCTCTGTTGTATAATTTAAGGTCTGGTATTGGCCTTGATTTTTAGCATATATAGCTTTTACAATGTTGGGGTATGTTCCTACTATCCCTAGTGTTTTGAACATGAATGGAGGTTGTATTTTGTCAAATGCTTTTTCTGCATCTATTGAGATAATCATATGGTTTTTGTCTAACGATGTGATGAATTACATGTATTGATTTCTGTATGTTGAACCAACCTTATATACATGGGATGAACTCCACTTGATTATGGTGCACTGTCTTTTAAATGTGTTTTTGTATGTGATTTGTCAGTATTTTACTGAAAATTTTTGTGTCTATGTTAATAAGGGAAAAGTTTCTTTCCTTGATATGCCTTTGTCTGGTTTTGGTATCAGGATGATACTAGAATTTATAGAATGAGTTTAGAAGAGTTTCTTCCCTTTCTATTTCATGGAATAATTTGAGGAGTGTTGGTGTTAATTCTTCTTGAAGGTCTTATAGAACTTGATTGAGACTATGTCTGATCTTGGGCTTTTCTTAGTTGATATGCTTTTGATGGCATCTTCTATTTCATTGCCTGAAATTGATCTGTTTAAATTGTGTAGGTCGTCTTGATTCAGTTTGGGTAGATCATATGTCTCTAGAAATTTGATATCTTCAAGATTTTGTATTTATTGGAGTATAAGTTTTCAAAATAGTTTTTGATTATTGTCTGTATTTCAGTAGTGTCCATCATTATATTTCCTTTTTCATCATGAATTTTAATAATTTGAGTTTTCTTTTTCTTTCATTAGTGTGGCTAAGGGCTTATCAATTTTATTTATTTTTTCAAAGAGCCACCTTTTTGTTTTTGTCAATTTTTAAAATTATTTCTTTTGTTTCAGTTTCATTGATTTCAACTCTGATTTTAATCATTTCCTGTCTTCTGCTTTTGGTGATGTAATGTTAGGTTTTATCTATATCTGTATTTATATCTATATCTATATCTATATCTATATCTATATCTATATTGGGGGGAGTGCTGGGGATTGAACCCATGGCCTTGTTCTTGCAAGGCAAGCACTCTACCAATTGAGCTATATCTCCAACCCCAGGTTATATATTTTTTGACTTTCTGTTCCTTTGATGAATGAACTCAATATGATGAACTTTTCTCTTAGAGCTGCTTTCATAGTGTCCCAGGAATTTTGATATGTTGTGTTGCTATTCTCATTTACTTCTAAGTATCTTTTTCATTTCTTCCAAGATTTCTTCTGCTATCCATTGGTCATTCAATAGCATATTATTTAGTCTCCAGGTATTAGAGTAGCTTCTATTTTTTATGTTATAATTTATTTCTAATTTCATTCTATTATGGTCTGATAGAATGCCAGGTATTATCTCTATTTTTTTGTATGTGCTAAGAATTGCTTTGTAGTATAAGATATGGTGTATTTTAGAGAAGGATCCATGTGCTGCTGAGAAGAAAGTGTATTTGATCATTTATGGATAAAATACTATATATATGTTTGTTAAGTCTAAATTATTGGTTGCACTATTTAGTCCTATAGTTTATTTGTTTAGTTTTTGTTTGAAGGATCTGTCCAGTGGTGAGAGAGGTGTATTAAAGTCACCCAGTAGTATTGTATTGTGGTCTATGTGATTCTTGAGATTGAGAAGAATTTCTTTTATGTGCATAGATGCTCCATTGTTTGGGGAGTAACAATTCAAAGTTCTTACATCATGTTGATGAATAATTTCCTTAAACAGTATGAAATGTCTTTCTTTGTCCCTTTTGATTAACTTTGGCTTGCAGTCCACTTTATCTAATATGAGAATAAAAACCCCTGCTTGTTTATGAGATTCATGTGAGTGATGTTTTTTGCTATTCTTTTACATTCTGTCTGTGGATGTCTTTGTCTATAAGGTGTTTATCTTGTAGAAGTATATTGTTGGGTCTTATTTTTTAATCTAATCTGCCAGTCTATGTCTTTTGATTGATGAGTTTAGGCCATGTACATTCAAAGTTGTTTTTGAGATATGATTTGTATTTGTAGTCATTTTGATTTATTTCTGGTTTTTTTATTTGAATTAGTTTCTCTTTTGATTGACTATTCCTTTAGTGTAGTTCCTCCCTTTGCTGGTTCTCATTTTCAATTTTCATTTCTTCTTCATGGAATATTTTGCTGAGAATGTTCCCTAGTGCAGGCTTTCTAGTTATGAGTTCTTTAAACTTTTGTTTATCATGGAAGGTTTTCAATTTGTCTTCATATCCGAAGCTTAAGTTTTCTGGATATAGAATTCTTGGTTGGAATCCATTTTCTTTCAGAGCTTGGTATATATTATTCCAAGATCTCCTTGCTTTGAGGGTCTAGGTTGAGAAATCAGCTGAGATACAGATTGGTTTTTCTCTAACTCTTACCTGTCATTTTCCTCAGGCAGCCTTTAAAATCTGTCTTCTGAATGTTAGGCATTTTCATAATAATGTGCCTTGATGTGGGTCTGTTGCAATTTTATGTATTTGGGATTCTGCAAGCCTCCTGTATTTGATTTTCTGTTTCGTTCTTTAGGTTTGGAAAATTTTCTGATATTGTTTTATTGAAAAAATGTTGCTTCCTTTGGTTTGTATCTCCATGCCTTTCTTTATCCCAATAAATCTTAAATTTGGTCTTTTCATGTTATCCATGTTTCCTGGAAGTTCTATTCATGGTCTCTTCACATCTTTTTTCCATGGTCAACTTTATTTTCAAGATTATATTTTGTTGGGACTGGGGTTGTGGCTCAGTGGTAGAGCACTTGCCTAGCATGCATGAGGCACTGGGTTCAATCCCCAGCACCACATAAAAAAAACTAAATAAACCAAATGAAGGTATTGTGTCCATATACAACTAAACATATTTTTTTAAAAAGTTTATATTTTTTGTCTTTGTTGCTTGAGATTCTGACTTCCAAGTGGTCTAGTGAATTGGTGATGCTTTCCATTGCATTTTTAATTTGGTTTATTGATATCTTCATTTCAAAGATTTATGCTTGATTTCAGAATCTCTATCTCATTATTGAAGTGATCTTTCATCTCCTGAATTTTCTCTCTGATTTCACTCCTTATATCATCCTTTACCTTGTGGATCAGTTTAACTATGTTCATTCTAAATTCCTTCTCTGACATTTCTTCCACTGTGTTGTCAATTGGAGTATCTTGGTTTGTTTGGGATGCTTTTGTCCCTTGTTTTTTCACATTTGTGTGGCTACCAATTTATCAATGTGGATCTGAGGCAGTACATTTTCTACCCTGTACACTTATAGTGTCCCTGAAGGTTTCCAGTACCTTGCCTTTAAGGGGGAGACAAATAATAACCAATCAATGCAAATAATGTTCAGTCTTAAACCAAAGAACTCCTATTAAAATGTGTACAGCTTTGTCACAATACACAGAAATGATATGTTCAGTTATTGAATACAGTAAAAACTGTATGTTTGCAAAAGGGTTTACAATTTCAAGTGGTTGACCAAGAGAGAACAGAAGTGGTGTAGGATGTGATGTTTATGAAGAAGGAGGAAAGGAGATAGAAGTAAAATTAAAGGAAGCCTGAAAGAGGAAATAATAGAGGTTGACTCTTAACAGGAGAAAAGAAAGAGAATTGTTGGAAACAAAAAAGTGAGAGAAACTGTATATAAAATAAAAATTAAAAAATTAAAATGAGAAAGAGAAAAAGTAAAAATTAAAGAATAGAAAATAAAACCAAAATATGCAAATCAGACATTTTAGTTCTCAAGAAAGTGATGTATGAAAAATAACTGGTTTCAAAATGGTAGAAAAGTGAGAGATTAAAACAAAGAAGAAAATGATCTTAATGAACAATTGTTTCCTTTGGAGTTCAAAAGATTCTAAAGCTTCACTTCTTAGCAGTTAGGTGGGATTATCTGGAGTGTGATGCTGCTCCACCCTCAGGATGGTTAGAGTTGCTTGGTGGGAGGGTTAGTTCTGGAGGTGGAACTCCTGGAGGTGGAGTTTAGTCTCAGGTGTACTCCAGTCTCTTCACTGAATGCCAATTGTTTGGAGATTTTAAATCAGCCCCCTCCAGAGCCCAGCAATTGCTGGTCCATGCTGGAAGACTGTTCCCCAGGAATCTCCTTTGCGTCCCATTCTTGTGGAATAGGAGCCAGTTCTTACCCCACGATGTCACCGGCAGACACCATGATTCCTGGTCTCTGATTCAGCCTCTAAACTCAATCTCTTTAGCCCCATCCTTTCAAATTCCTGGTCAGGTGCTTTTCTCCTGGTTGATCCTGTATGCAGCCAGATTGGAAGGGAAGGGGGAAGCCTTGTGATTTTTGCTGAGGAGTATTCCCCTGCATAAATCTCTCTCCACAATTGACTTTCTCCTGGTCACTTAGGCACATTCTTTTGCACAAGCTGGGTTCACCCACCTTGTTTTTCAGACCAGACTTGGGTCTGCCAGAAATCCACTCCACTAGCTGCCAGCCCCCATCCATAGCTGCAAAATGGTTCCTTCTGCTGTCCTCCTCATGTTTCCAGGAGAGATGCAGCCTCTTTTCCACACAAGGATATTATGCAGCACAGCTTACTGTCCAGTCAGGCAGTGATTCTGACCTCCAAACTTTCCATACGCTGTCACTCCTCAGTCCTCCTGAGAGTGGGGGTTCCTTTAATTCCCTTATTGCTGTGCTGTATTCATGGAGGGCCCATTCTGATTTGTGCCTCCAGTCACTGCTGCAGCTGTGGCACTGGGGATTTCTTCCTTATTTTGTTATATTTGATCTTCCGAGTCCCTGAACTATTTTGAGTGACTGGTATTAAAGTCCAGTAAAGTCCCCCTTAACTTTTGTTTATTCATCCACCTTGCTGAAAAGCTTCCTGTCTGCTTTTCTTGGTTTCATGCCATGGAGTCCCAGGTAAGCAACCTTTCCATTCTGCCATCTTCCTCTATCTCTGTAGTGCCATTTCTAAACTAACAATGCATGTAAAGTAGTATAGAGGGGTGAATTTAATTTTATTGGAAACTCATTACTACAGGGAGTGTGGAGTAGAAGTTGGGGATGAAAAGCTGAAAACCAAATAAAGTGGGAGACAGGTGAATGGTGCAGCATAAATAAGGAAATTCCAAAGGGATCTGCAATACTATGGTTGATGAGGATATGGAGTAACTGGAAATCTCCTGCACTATACATAGTGTACATTGTTGCAACCATTAGGAAAAACTGTTGCAGTGCTATGTTTTGCATGTGATTTGCTTGGACCAAAGCGCATGCTGAAAATTGGCAGGCAAGGTAGCAGTGTTGGGAGTTGGGACCTGTAAAAGAGATTAATGACTTACTTTTAAGATTGGATTAGTTCTCAAAGAAATGGACTAGTTTATCAGGAGCTAGTTATTATAAAGCTGTTCACCTTCTTTGTCTCCTTCTTTTCTTCTGCATGTGTCTGCTTCCCACGATCACATGCACTCCCACTGTGGATGCTACCTGACATGTTATGATATAGCATGGGCCCCTCACCTGATATGGTTGCCCAATCTAGGGTTTCCTTGCTGGCAGAACTATGAGCCAAAACTAACCCATTTTCTTTATAAATTTTCCAACCTGTGGTATTCTGCAATGGCAACAGAAAATGAGTGAAGATAGGAAGTATTTATGAAATAACTGAATGTTTGTGAATCATATGAACCAGCCATCTCATGTCTAGGTGCAAAAGAGACAGAAATGATTAAGTTTTTACTTAAGATTAAAGCATGTATGTTATGTACATACATATATAATAATATCTCTAATAGCCAAAAAAAGTGGATCCAACTAAAATTTCAACCCAAATGGTGAATAATTAAATAGCATTATATCAAAAAATGATACATGTGTGTATAAATATATATATATACACACACACAATAATAGGAATAAATGTAGTACAACCATATGCAAAAAATATGAATGAATCTCTCACATAGTACTGAGAAAAGAACTCAGATAAACACCATTCAGTATTTCTAGTTCCATGTACAGAAAGTTAAATATGAATCAGATCAAATTAAACTAATCATCCTCCAGTGGGGAAGGAGAGAGAGAGAGAATGTGGTTATTTCTTAGTCTGGGAATAGGTTACCCAGTAATATTTATTTTGTAAAGATTTGTGGAGTTGCATACCTATGGTTTTTGCAGTCTTATATTTCTTCATATGTACTAACTTTCAATGTGAAATTTTGCCCTCCTCCTCCTCAAGTAAACAGAATTCCTGTGGAAGCTGGGTACTTAGGCCTTAAGGAAAAAACTTCAGGGAGAAAGAGTCATAAAAGGCTTTAAATATGAAGAAAAGTTTGGGGAGTCCGTAGCCAAGGCATCCTGTCTGAAATCATTTAGAGGAGCATGCTTTGTATTTGGATAAAACCTTGGGCCATAGAAAATATCAATATAGACTAATATCCAAAAGATCTGAGGAGATTCGAGCTCGAGTCAGAACAGGACTATGGATATCAGAGTAACAGGACCAGATGCAAGGACAGACTGAAATGTTAGAATTCAAAAAAGAAAGCTGTTGTGGTATGAGTTGTATGTCACAAAACTACTTGGGATGGCCTGAGTCCTGCTTGGGTTTAAAGGATTCTTGCCCAGCGGCAAGAGTTTGTGACTTGTATGTGTTAGTACTAGGGACTGAACCGGGAGTACTCTATCACTAAGCTACATCCCCAGACCTTTTATATTTATTTTTTCAGACAGGGTTGAAAAGTTGCCCAGACTGGCCTTGAACTTACCATCCTCCTGCCTCAGCCTCCTGAGTCACTGGGATTATAGGTGTGCACCACACCCAGCACTGTGTGGTTTATATAAAAGGCAAGAGAAAAAAAAATACATGACTTACAATTTTGTTTATAAATCACTCACATGGTCAAACCACATACTTAAAATTTCCCCATTTTTAAAACTATGCTCTGATTTCTACATGTAAAAAGGCATACCAGGCTTTAACTATTTATTTACTTCCTTGTTTCTTATTAATGTACAGGTATAATTAATATTGATAAAGACTTGCAATACAATTCTTAGAGATTTGTGAATCCTATGTTGTTTTAGTCAATTCAGATTGTGAACTTCATGGTTTGCAAGGTTGGGGAGGCCAAGATGAAGGTGCTGGCAGATTCAGTGTCTAGTGAAGTCTTGCTTCCTGTCTTCTTGCTCACATATGGATGGGGCAAAGGAACTCTTTTTGAGGTCTCTTACGTAGGTCCTGATCCCATTGACCTAAAAACCTCCCTGGCTCTCCACCCTAATACCATTATATCAGGGTTAGGATTTCAACATATGAATTTCGAGGGGATACAAACATTCATTTGATGACTACATAAAATGAAGCAGTAAGAAGAGCTAACAATTACTGATTACTTGCTAAATATCAGGCACTATTCTCAGCACTTGACATTTATTATCCTACTTTACAACTCTGAAATTTAAAGGAAAAAGCACATAGTGATGAGGGGCAGAGTCATAGTTCAAGGCTGGTTTAATCTGACTTTGATGTTCACGCTGGGCTATCCTGCCTACTCTTTAGCCATCAGGCAATAAAATGCTTTGACACCTCAGTGGATGTACCTGTATGCTTTCCTTACTTCAGCCTTTCCTAAAAAGAGAAGACCACCTTTACCATTTTGCTGGGCTCCTTTGCAATTATGAAATGCAATTAAATTTCAGTTTTGAAGTAATTATGTGGAGCATATCCACAGAGAGTACTCAGGAGGATGATAGAGGCAATGAGAGATTTTTCTCTCATGGAAAGGAAAGACTCGGTGATCAGTTGGCAAAAGTAACAACACACACATAGCCTTGCACATGGGGATGGTGCCTTTATAATAGTGTTTCCTCTCTGTGCTACATGGTTTGAGCTCTCCCCACTCCCATGGCAAGCTTGTTTCCACCTTTGGTCAGTCCTCAATGCAAGTTCTAGTCTCTTCTTCCTTGTTCCTACTCCTCAATAATCTATGAAAAATATGGCCAGGGTTTTTCTCTTTTTGGAGGAGCAAGAAGTGATGAGTTGGGGCTGGGGTTGTGGCTTAGCGGTAGAGCGCTTGCCTAGCATGTGCAAGGCGCCATGTTCGATGCTCAGCACTGCATGTAAACAAATAAATAAAATAAAGGTCCATCAACAACCAAGAAAATATTTTTTTGAAAAAAGAAGTGGTGAAAATCTCCATCATGTTGGCCTAGGACCAGATTTCCTTAACATGACTCCCAAAGCGCAAGAAATAAAAGCAGGAATCAATGATTGGGATAGAGTCAAACTAAAAAGCTTTTTCTCAGCAAAGGAAACAATTAGCAATGTGAAGAGAGAGCCTTCAGAGTGGGAGAAAATCTTTGCCACACACACTTCAGATAGAGCACTAATCTCCAGAATCTACAAAGTGCTCAAAAATCTTTACACCAAGAACACTAATAATCCAATCAATAAATGGGCTAAGGAAATGAACAGACACTTTACAGAGGAAGATCTCCAAGCAATCAACAGATTTATGAAAAAATGTTCAACATCCCTCGTTATAAGAGAAATGCAAATCAAAACCACCTTAAGATTTCATCTCACCCCAATTAGAATGTCTTTTATTAAGAAAACAGGCAACAACAGGTGTTGGTGAGGATGTGGGGAAAAGGGTACACTCATACTTTGCTGGTGGGATTGCAAGTTGGTGCAGTCGCTCTGGAAAGCAGTGTGGAGATTCCTTAGAAAACTTGGAATGGATCCACCATTTGATTCAGCTATCCCACTCCTTGGCCTATACCCAAAGGACTGAAAATAAGATTACTACAGTGATGCAGCCACATCAATGTTCATAGCTGCTCACTTCACAATAGCTAGATTGTGGAACCAACCTAGATGCCCTTCACTAGATGAATGGATAAAGAAACTGTGGTATATATACCAATGGAATATTACATAGCCATAACGAAGAATAAAATTATGGCATTTGTAGGTAAATGGATGATGTTGGAGACTGTAATGCTAAGTGAGATTAGCCAATCCCCAAAATCCAAAGGCCGAATGATCTCTCTGATAAGTGAATGGTGATGCATAATGTGGGGTGGAAGGGAGGCAAGAATGGAGGAAGGATAGATAGCATAGAGGGAAGGGAAGGGTGGGATCCGGGTGGGGGTGCAAGAATAATAACAGAATGAGACAGACATCATTGCCCTGTGTACATGTATGAATGCACAGATGGTGTGACTCTACTTTGTGTACAACCAGAGAAACAATAGCTGTACTCCATTTGTGTTCAATGGATCAAAATTAAATAAATTAAAAAAAAGAAGTGGTGAGTCTTTAAATACATCATTTCTTTACTCCTTAGGAAATAGGTTTTTTTTAATACACTGATTTTATTTATTTTTTCACATATGCAGTATTTATTCACAAATATATACAGAATCTTTTTAAGCTATAGACCAGAAATTGTCACATTTTATATACTCATAAAGTACTTCATATTTAATTATGATGGTACAGATGACAATTATCTTTGTGAGACAGGATAGAAAAGATCAAATAAGAGAGTAACATCCACTATATTAATGACATTCTAAAAACAACTCATAATTTGAGACTTTAAACAGATTCTCAGTGTCTTTGCTGTATCCAATTTGGCCTTTAGGGGAGTTACTGCATTGTTAACTCTTACAAGTAAATTCATCATTTGCATCCTTATAACCCAGTGAGAAAAACATTCATTTGGCTAAGTTATGCTATTTTGTCCCAGAAACAAAGTAGCAATAAAGACATCTTTGAGACATTTGGGGAGGGATAGAAGCTCTGTTTGTTTCAGAATTTAGAAACATTTATTCTTTTAGTTTAGGTTTGCCATATAGTTTCCCCTCCTTTCACTAATTAGGGATCTATTCAGGAGCTCTTATATCTAGCAGAAGAAGGATTAAGGGGAATAGATGTAAAGTAATCAACTGTAATTTTGAGTAAGTATGTTTCTGAAGTTCTGATTTTAAATTTTGATTCTGCTCTAAGTTTTGTTTTTTATTTGTTCTTTTTAGGTATACATGACAGTAGGATATATTCTGACATATTATATGCACATGGAGTGTAACTTCCCATTCTTATGATTGTACATGATGTGGAGTTATACTAGTTGTATATTCACATATGAACATAGGAAGGTTATGCCAGATTCACTCTACTGCCTAGGAAAGAGTTTTAAAAATTCACATTTCATGTAGACTAGGAATTGGATAACCCCACGTGTTAAGTCTGTGTATTGGGTCAGTCCATTTGATGAAACAAAACAGAAGGAGGATTATCAGTTCAGTTTCATATTAAAATAGATTGAAGCCAGGTGTGGTGGTGCACGCCTGTAATCCCAGCTACTCCAGAGGCTGAGGCAGGAGGATTGCAGGTTCAAATCCAGTCTCCGCACAGTCAAGGCGCTAAGCAACTCAGTGAGACCCTGTCTCTAAATAAAATACAAAATAGGGCTGGAGATGTGGCTCAGTGGCCAAGTGCCCCTGAGTTCAATCCCTGGTTCAAAATAGAAGGTTGAATATATCTATCCTGTCAATTGAGTACTACACTAAAAGATTAATTGAGAAAAAGGGGTGGGGGGAGAAGCACAGAGGTGACAAGTAAACAAATAGAACGGATCCAACCATATAAGTAGTTATAATTAATGTAAATAGTATAAACATTCTAACTTAAAAAGACAGTTGTCTGACTGGTAAAAAGTAAAAAACAGTAATATATATTTGTGTATATATATATGTTAAATATAAAAATTATTGCTTAATAAATTAATTTATTCTAATATCATTTTTATTGGTACATTATAATTATGTATGAATAGTTTTCATTGTTACACATTTGTGAATGCCCATAACATAATTTGGTCAATTGCATTCCCCAGTACCTCCTCTTTCCCTCCCCTCCTTATTCCCCAGTGTCCCCTTCTTCTATTCCACTGGTATCCTTCTATTTTCATGAGATTCCCTCCCCCAAACTTTCTATTCCTTTTTCCTCTATAGTTTCCATGTATGAGGGAAAATGCATGATCCTTTACTTTCTAAGTCTGGTTTATTTTACTTAACCTAATGCTCTTGAGTTCCATTCATTTTCCTGAAAATGACATAATTTCATTTTTCTTTATGGTTGAATAAAACTTCATCATGTATGTACATCACATTTTCTTTATTTGCTCATCTGTTGATGGACACCTAGGATGGTTCCATAACTTGACTATTGTGAATTGTGCTGCTCTAAACATTGATATGCATATATTGCATGTATAGCTTTAATTCTTTTTGATAAATTCCAAGGAGAGATATATCTGGGCCATATGGTGGTCCCATTTCTAGTCTTTTGAGGAACCTCCAGACTGATTTCCACAGTAGTTGTACCAATTTACAATCCCACTAACAGTGTAGAAGTATACTTTTTTCCCCCACACCCCTCACCAGCATTTATTATTATTTGTATTCTTGATGGTTGTCATTCTGACTGGAGAGGAACTCTCAGTGTAGTTTTAATTTGCATTTCCCTGATTGCTAAAGATGTTGAACATTTATATTTGTTTGCCATTTGTATTTCATCTCTTGATAAATGTCTGTTTAGTTCATCTGCTCATTTATTCACTGGGTTATTTGGGGTTTTGGTGTTAAGTTTTTTGAGTTATTTATGTATTCTTGATATTAATCTTCTGTCAGAAGACTAGCTAGCAAAGATTTTCTGTGATTGTGTAGGCTCTCTTTTCACTCTTTAATGGTTTCCTTTGCTATATTTTTTAATTTGATGACATTTCATTTGTTAATTCTTATTATTATTCACTAAGTCCAACTTAGGAAATTGTTGCCTGTGATCGTATGTTGGAATGTTGATCCTGTTTTCTTCCAGCAGTTGCAGTTTCTGGTTCAATTCCTAGGTCTTTAATCCATTTTGAGTTGACTTCTGTGTAGGGTAAGAGATAGGAATCTAGTTTCATTCTTCTGTATATGAATATCCTATTTTCCTAGCATCATTTGTTAAAAGTCTGTCTTTTCTCCAATATGTGTTTTCAGTGACTTTTTCAAGGATCAGATGACTATATCTGTGGGTTTATCTGTATGTCTTCTATTCTATTCCATTAGTCTGTGTGTCTGTTTTTTATGCCAGTCAGTACCATGCTGTTTTTGTCACTATAGTTCTTTAGCATAATTTAAAATTAGGTATTGTGATGCTTAGAGCATTCCCCCCCCCCCTAGAATTACTTTGGCTATTCAGGGTCTTTTATTCTTCCATACAAATTTTAAGATTGTTCCAAAAAACCTGATTTTAAAAAAAGACACAGGTTAAGAATAGAGGATAGAGGAAAACATACTATGTGAGCATTAAACACAAGAAAGAGGGAATGATTGTATTAATGTAAGAAAAAGTAGACTTAGAAACATGAAAATATTATCAGGGATAAACAGAAAACTTTCATAATTATAAAGAGGTGAATTAATCAGGAATATATAATAATTCCAAGTGTGGATACACTCCAAAACACTGCAATGAAGTACCAGAAATAAAAAAATACCTGAAAGGAGAAGTGACAATCTCCCCCCCAACCCCATCATATTGGGCAAAGATGAGCCATTACAAGGCTCATCTTTCCATCACTGGTGAGAAAAATAACAAAATTCAGCAAGTATAAAAGAAGACTTGAATAACACCATCAACCAACTGTACCTAACTGATAATTTACAAAACACTGCATGAACAATAGCAGAATACAAATTCATTTTAAAAGCTTGTGAACCATTCACCAAGATGAATGATACATTGTCTCCAAAACATGTATCAATAAATTTAAAAGGAGAGCAATCATGGAATATTCTATGACTATCATGGAATTAAATTAGAAACAATGACAAAAAGATATCTGGAATATCTCTCAATGTCCTCAAATATTTGGAAATAATTCTAAACAAACAATGGATGAAAGAAGAAATCATTGGGGGTGTAGCTCAGTGGTAGAGTGCTTGCCTAGCATGCCTGAGGCCCTAGATTTGACCCTCAGTACCATAAACACATTCAAAAGAGAAATCACAAGAAGTAAGAAAATAATTTGAACCAAATGAAAAAAGCACAAATTAAAATTTGTGGGATGCAACGGACTAGTACCCAGGGGGAAATATATTGGCTTTAAATGCTTTTATTGGGAAAGAAGAAGAGACTAAAATCTGTAGTCTAGTCTTTACCTTCTAAAATAGGAAAAAGGAAAAACAAATGAAATCCAAAATATGTATAAGGAAGAATATGTTGAAGAGAAGAGAGGAACCAACGGAAAGAAAACAGATAAATAATACAGAAAATTAAACTCTAAATTTTGTGGCCAACTATATGCCAAAATATTCACTGATTTAAATGAAATGGGAAAATTCCTTGAAAGGTGTATGTTACAATGTTGATTCAAGAAGAAATGGAAGATCTGAGAAGCCCTCATCTGATAAATAGATTAAATTAGCAATTAAAGCCTTCCCCCAAAGAAAATCTAGACCCATATTTCTCCTCATTTAAGCAAGAAATATTACCAGTTCCACATATGTTGTTTTAGAAAATAAAAAACACTTTCTTTTACAAAGTCAGCATTACCTCAATCCCTACACCAAGCCATGACATTAGAAGAAATGAGAATCAAATTTAATCAGAAATCCAAGGCTGGTGTAACATTAAAACCAATCAATGTAATTAATCATACATGTAGGCTAAAAATGAAAAACCATATGATCACCTACATAGTTATTGAAAAAACATTCAACATAATTCAGTATCTATTCATAATTTAAAAAACTAAACAAAACAAAACTTGTCAGAAAGCTCAAAAGAGAATGGAAGCTCCTAAATGTGACCCAGGTCATCAACAAAAAATTCTGAAAATAATATCAAGCATATTAATGAAAAACTGAATGCTCTCCCCTAGAATATGAAATAAAACAAGCTTGTTCATATCCACCATTTCTATACTACTTTCTCTTAAAATTTCTAGTCAGTGCAACAAAATAGGAAAAAGAAATAAAAGGTGTACATCTGTTTGTGTTTGCAGATAACATGGTTGCATACATAGAGAATTCTAAGAAATCTGCCAAAAAATCTCTGTCAGGTTAATGATTGAGTTTAATAAAGTTGCAAGGTACACTCTCAATACTTAAGTATTAATTGTTTTTCTAAGTATTTTCAAGGTTGAGTTGAAATTAAAATTTGAAAAACTGGACCACTTTAAAGTACATCTGTAATATGAACTACTTAGGAACAAATTTAACAAAACATGTGCAAAACCTATACAAAGAAAATTACAAAAGCATTGCTTAGTGATATTAAAGAAGATTTTATAAATGGAGAGATACACTATGTTGATGGATTGGAAGACTCAGTATTGTGAAGATATGAATTCTCTCATTCTTGATTTATAGATCCAGCACAATATCTACCAAAATCTCAATAGGTTTTCCTGTAGAAATTGATAAGTTGACTGTAAAAATTTACATCTAAATATTAAAAATTAGAATAGCTAAAATGATTAATTTATGATTTTTTAAAGTAAGGACAAAGTTGGAGGACTTAAATTACCTGGTTTCTCGAAATATTATAGAATTATAGAAATCAAGATAGTGTGGTATTAGTGTGAGAACAGAAGTACAGATCAGTGGACCAGGAAAGAGAATCAAGAAGTAAACCCGGGGAGATCCAAGATGGCGGATTAGAGGAAGGCTGCATTCCTACTTGCTCCGTGGATTCCTACTTGCTCGGGATTCAAACAGCAGGAATATGACTCTCAACAAGATTTTATATTCAAAGCACATATAAGGGGTTCCCAGTCGCCGCTCCAGAACCAACTCAGCCGGGCTGGGCTCGGCCCGCCGCGGGCAGCTACCATCCGGGAGCGCCAGACCCTGCAGCTGCTTCGGAGCCACCGACCTGGGTCTGCGCCAGCCAACAAGTGAGTGCGGGTCCCCAGTAGTGCTTTGGAGTCACTGGCCGCGGCTCCGGCACCAGCCGGCAGCCTCCCAGGCAGAGACCGAGCATCTCAGGCTACCTGGGGCATCCAGAGGCGTCCGGGAAACTCTGGGATCGCGGACTCTGGCAGGGAGATGGAACTACCCCACGCCATTTTGGCGGCTTAACTGGCGGAGAAGGCCCATTACCAGCTTCCTGGGGAAACAGCTGCATCAGGGGAGCTCCAGCTGGGAAACTCTGAGATCGCAGTCTCTGGCGGGGAGTGGAAACTATTCTGCGCCACTTCCGCAGCTTCCCTGGCGGAGAGTGCCCATCTCGGGCTTCCTGGGCCCTCCAGCCCCACCTGGAGAGGTTGGCCCGAAGCCCCTGGGATCGCTGACTCCGGCGGGGAGGTGGAATTGCTCTGAGTTTGGCGGCTTCCCTGGCAGAGGGGGTCCATTTCCAGCTTCCTGGGGCTGCCAGCAGTGTCAGCAGTGTCTGGAGTGATCCGGCAGGGAGCTTTGGGCCTTTGGCGATAGCTTACAGTGTCCCCAGGAGAGAGCAACCACCTGCCACTGCCTGAACCCCCAGCGAGGAGTTCAGGTCAGCCTGGGCTCTCAAGCCCAGTGTCTCCATCACTGAGCACAGTTCTGTGACACCACCCCAACTTGAACTAGTGCCCAGGCCCACACCCAGGCCCGGAGTCTACCACCTTGCTGTATCTAATTGTCTATCAACACTAGGCTGCCTCTGCCCAGAAGCATTGATCATTCCCAACCTGGAGGTAGTGGGACAACACCTTTCGTGGGTCACCCCTTGATCAAACACCCCTCAAGCAACAGAGGGGAAGATACATGAGCACCATGAGAAAACACGGGAAGAAAGAGTCCCAATTAAACCTAGATGATATATCAAGAGAACCCAAAGACAGCATGGTAGAAGGAATGACAGAAAGGGAGTTCAGAATGTTCATAATTAAAGTGATCCGAGAAGAGAATGATGTGACGAGAGAGCAGATTCAGGCTATGAATAATCAGCTAATAGAGCAATTGCAGGAAGCAAAAAATTACTTCAATAAAGAGATAGAAATTCTGAGAAAAAAACAAACAGAAATTCTTGAAGGAAACAAGGAAATGAAGGAAACAA